>JAJEKB010000659.1:0-16719 GCA_022393335.1 Macrotrachela quadricornifera | reverse complement strand
AAAAAAAAACAAGAAAAAAATATTAATAAATACAGCCAAATGTAAACTGTAACTATTTTTCAAGCATATTAGACATATGTGGAAGCTAACATGTCGGTTATAAACCATATAAACCAGCATCTACTGAAACTGTACCATTCGAAACTTGCCCATAGTTTGATTAGTGGTTCATTGGTGGAAATGTAAAGGTGATGTTTCTGGATCTAGGAATGTGAACACCAGATATCAAAACTGCTTGACCGCTGAAACTCTGTGGTACATTTGGTGAGCGAGGATTTCCCGGATCATCTAATACGGCTGAAAATTTATACGTTCTTCCTAACGACATTAGACCAATAGCGAAAAAGCCTCTTAGCTCAAGTTTGGTAAATGTTGCCTGTTGACAATTGGCCTGTGACAATATTATTGACAAAAAGAAGTTAACATTAAATAATGGTGGAAATCCTACAATTGCCGTTTGACAATCTGTCCACAATGCACTAGCTGAAACGTTTAGTGTTGTGCTTCCACTTGCTGCTGGTAATGAGGGAGCATAAGTCAGGTTTAGTGCTTTATTATTGCAAGAAATTAAAGGACCAACAGCCGTAACAACAGATATTCCATGAAAAATATTCAATAAACATGTTGCAATAACCAATATATTCCACAAACGAAATAATATTTTGCTTCAATTAATAACAAGAGAAGAAAAATATAATTTTTTATATACATATATATATTAACGAATTTCTCTCAAAATCAAGGATTTCTCAATAATAAGAATAACAAAGTATTCACTTTGTTCAATTGAATATAATTCATTTTGATTAAAATACATTTAAATCATCTGGAATATTATCATTTATTATATTAATTCTCATAGTTGAATCAAGCAAAATATAAAATATCAATATAAATCATTATATCGTTCTGCAAATAACAATAACATAAAAGATTAAATTAATACAATAAATATTGTGCTTCTTTTTCCGTAGACATTATGAATATGATTATATGTTGTTGTTATTATACGATTCTTCATCATATTATTCGATACTTGAATTAATGATGAATAAATATAATGGTTGCCTATTTATAAGATGAAATTTCTATAGATTATACATGCGCAATATGATTGAAAACAAAATCATTTCATATTTTTATGTTATTTATTTATCATACTACTTTTATCTATAGAAAATTTTGATGACATCTATTCTTTATTTATTTCATCATAATTAGATATGATTAATACTGTTTATCACATGTAAATATTTTTATTTTTACCTTTCTACGCACAAATTATTGATTAATAAAGAAACATAATGAGAATATTAATTTTTTATTTAAAAATCTTTAATATATGTATAATAATTATTCCTTGTAATTGGATAAATAAATGAAAGATTTGATAGAGATATTACACTAATATTTTAATATAAAGACTTGATAATAAATTATTCAAAAAAAAGTATAATATTTTTCATTTTAATAAGAATATTACATAGAGTTACATATTTATATATATATTGATATTTTGTTCTTATTGATTATCATTTTCATAATACAAAAATTAATAATATTGATCCCATAATGTGAATTTTTTTTTCATTTGATTTTTTTACTAAATAACTTATTATATTTTCGAGTATATGCAGAAGAAAAAGAAAGAAAGAAAGAAAGAGAAAAAAATTATTCGTGCATATAGGTTTTTTCGAGTATAACTTTGATTATTCATTTTATCATGAGACTATCATATTATATGTATGAAAGAATAATAAAAAAACAGGTGAAAAATCATGCCTATTTCGGATAAATATGTATCGCGTTGATTATATAAAAATCAAATATACTTTTAACACATATTGTATTGTAAAATATCCAGTTTTTTTTATCAATTAACAAACAAATATCATTATATGTTGCTTCAGAAATATTTTGTCAACTTTAATTTGAGAACGATCCGTTTAAATAAATATATTTTTCTTTTTGACAAAATATAAAACGATGTTTTTAAAATAAGAACAATATGAAAATAAAAGAAATTAGATATTTTTATACAACTTTAGCGTGTGAAAGAAGAGCAGTTGATTAAATTTATCTAAAAAGAGCTTTATCTTTCATACAAATCCATTTAAGATAAAATTGAAAAAGTGATATTTCCTTCTCGCTTTTCTATATCGAGTAGTTTCAGCAGCGAGTGTTTTTCTATGTCATCAAATATTGTATAAAATCGATACTCAATTATAGTTTCTGAAAACAATCACTCGATCAACTGATGTACACTGTTTTTTATTGAATAACTTTTCATAAAGTTTTCCACTAAAATGATTTTATTTGTTTTGATAACAGCGATTTCTAACGAAAGAATCCATTTATAGTTTTTGGAGAATAAGATATGCGAAGAAACAAAATCATTCAGAGAGGACAAAGTGATTCGAGGATGTATCAGACAAGTCATGTCTTTTCGTATGACATGATACCAAGGATCATATCAAGTTGATGTGACAATGCCAGTGAAATTTACAACAAGATAGTGAACATCTGTTTGATGACACTCACTGCCTTTGTTTGTGCAATACGTTCTCTTTTTCTTTGTATTCTTTTCTTGCTATCTCTCTGTTCTCTTTTCTTTCTATATTTCTTTTTTAAATAATAATTTGATGAGGATTATTAACGGCTTGTATCCTTGTTTAATCATTAAAGTTGTGAGAAAATTTTTCAACTATCCTGCCAAGATCGTTAATTGTAAAAGAAAAAGTAAGAATAAATATATAAAAGTGGTCAACTTGACTAATACTTTAACATTGTTTATGGATGTGACTAAATATACCTATAAGAAAAATCTGATGTTTTTACCAGTTATAGTGCATATGGAATTGTTTATGAAACATTGCATACAATCACTAAGAGGGATTATTACATTTTTTCTTGAAGTGATTGACTATAATTGTTTTCTTTTTCATTTTCGTTCATTTCAGATGACATTGCACTAGTTTCATTAATTATTGAAGATAATGGCTAATATAAAAGTTAGATTTTTTTCTTGTCTATTGAATATGTTTTGTTTTATTTTATTTTTATCTACCTGAATCTGAGTTTGTTGTTGTTATTTCAATCAATCACCCATGTTTGTTTGTGGAATGAATGGTTTTGAAATCTATTATTGATTAAATAAAAAATAATACTATTTATGTTAATATACGATTTCTTTTGAATGTAATGTATGAAATTATTTGTGATATATAATTTGAAATAGAAAATAAGATTTAGTTGTATAATATTCATGACTAGATTTTTATCATAGAAAAAAAAAACATTAGAAACTAATTAAATTTAATATTACAAAAGGAAACAAGTAAAATAATGGATGACCCGAAACAAATGACCACACTTTGCATTGCAAATTTTAGTTTCACAATATCTATCATTAAAAAAACAAAATATACTATCGGTTCCAGCGTGAGAAGCTCTACAATCTACAGTAAAAAGCTTTTTTTAATTGTGCACCTTTTGTTTTCAAAAAAGGCAAAATTTTATAAGGTCTTTCTTAGTCTTTGTCAAAGCATCATTTTTTTCTTCATGAACAAGAAATTTCTTTATTCCTATGTCATCTTTCTATCACTTGATATGATTTATTTTGAAAAAACAAAATATACTACAAGAGACAGCGTTTGAAAAACTCTACACCTTAAGAAGCAAAGCTTATATTAATTTTGTACTCTTTGTTTTTAAAAACAGAAAATTTTTATAACGTCAGTTTGCGATGCTATGACAATGATTATTTTTTTAGCATATGATCGATTCCCTTTCTTATTTCATCAATTAACGAATCATAGCGAAGGCATCATTAATAGCCGATCTTAGACCAATCGATATGTGATTCGATATTCTTTTTCCTCATTTATTTTGGTATTAGCCGTAGTGACACAACAAGTTACACAATAATAATCATAACTGTATAAGTGCGTTCAATTGTTAGGAAGAAATGAAATCTAAAGATCTTCGAACTGTGCTTATGCGAATGGTTAAGGGTGGCATGTCATCAGCTCAAATTGCAAAAGAATTACGAAACGTAGTCAGCCAATGTACAGTTAGACGCTGCCAAAATTTGTAGAAAGAAAGAGGAGAAATTGATTTGAAAACACTTCCTAGCACACTTAGAATTATTCGAACAAAAGGTCTTATACAGAAGGTGAAACAACACGTGGTTTAGAAACGTCTCCGAAGTGCAAGAGGAGTAGCTACAACACTTGTTGTTTCAAAGAAAACTACGTACCAGATTATCAAGGACAATCATAAATAATGTGGTTATCGTATTACAACTCATCCCAAACTGAGTTATGACAATAAAAAAAGAAGAATATCATTTGCATATTGGGTGCGAAGCAGACTAAGAAAAGAAGATCACGCCATGATTTTATCTACCGATGAAAAGTATTTTTCATTAGGAAGTATATTTAATCATCAAAGCGACCGTTTTATGCTGCAAATCGTCAGGAAACAAACAAACAGTGTGACATAAACCATAAGATAAAGTATCCAAAAAGAAGTATGGTCTTACATCTCCAATCATCTTTGAACCTGGTAAAACATTATCTCACAAAAATTATATTGATGTTATTCTTTCACATACAAAAGTCGAAAGTGAGCGATTACTGAGTGATGATTTTATCTACCAACAAGACTATGTCATTCCACATACACATTAGAAATCGTTGGAATGGTATGAAGAAAATTTAAGGCATTTTATAGACAATCACAGATGGCCACCAAATAGTCTTGATCTTAATGTTCTAGATTATTATGTGTGGGATGCTATTGGTAATAATGTGTAATGTAATAAAATTGAAAATTACGATTTATTAATTGATGAAATAAGAAAAGGAATTCATCGTGTACCAAAAGGTGATCTTCATCGTATCGTCGAAAATTGGTAGCACAAAATTTCTCTTATTTTGAAAATAACAAAAAGTGCATACATACAATAAACTGTTGTTTGTATATCCTAGAGCTTTTGGTGCAGCATCTTGTAGTATAGTTTATTTCTTTTAAAAAAATATTTTGTTTCTATATTAATAGGTATTTTGAAATAAAAATATGCAATACAAAGTGGTGCCATTTGTTCTGGGCCACCCGTTATTATTATTTTCTCAAGATGCGGCACATCTAGCTACGAAATGGCGTAATCGTTTATTATTATCAACAGCTTAATTACGTCTTGGTGACCAATCAATACTCATCAATCATTTATATAGCATTATTGATAATGAAAACATCACTAGAATTAATCATTGCTTGATACAATCTGATATTTATCCTAAAGATCGTCAAAATTTTAGTTCCTGTGTAAAATTAATATCGAATGATCTATTTAAAATTTCAAAAGATGATGTCGATACTCAGGAAACCTTGATTTATCTACGGATGTTAAAATTGATTATAAAGGCTTATATTTATAAAAAAAACAACGATTGTTGCGCGTCTGTATCCTTTTTTCATGTTTGCTTGAATGAGAGCGTCAAACTCTTCACTTCAAATGTATCACATCTAATAAAACTTTATTTTAGGTCTTCGATCTGCATGATGCGTTGTATTTTTCTGTCAAATATAATTAACATGGATCAAATTGAAAATATTCAATACAACACAATTCTCAGACAAAAACAAAAGCAGATATTTTCATTCTAGACCAGCGTATTTGTCCGTGGAAATAATTCCAAATAATTTATTATATTTAAATTTTACTTATTCAACAAAAATAACAAATGGAGTCTATTCAATTGTAGTCAACTTCACTATGCATGATGTGTTACGAGGTGCTCAAAGATTGTCACTACTTAATAATATTAATACAAGCATTTAAATAATCGATCAGTTAATAACTTAGTATTTCCAATTCATTACAAACATCGATATGATCATCAATCATTAGCTACACAAAGTCAAAGAGAGGTCGATCTAACAAATGTCGAACGAGTCATTACCGAGGCGTATCATAAAGTCAGAGGTGGAACCGGTCCAACTTTTTCGGACCGGACCGGCCGGTCTTAAGATGCAATTTAACCGGCAAAAACCGGCGGAGACCGGCAAAAAATCGGTCGGTCCAATCACAGGGTTTAATCTGCAAAAACTAGAAAGTCAAAACAAGCGAAAAAAGTCGCTTTTTTATATTAAATGACATACTTTAGCCTTTCCATAGCTGCGAATTTTCACAATTGCAGAAGACTAGTGGTTGATATAATATTTACAGCAACAGGAGATCCGTTTTCATATTCAAATAATGAAGATATGAAGTAACAACAACTAGCCATAAGGAACTTCTCACAGTTAGTAACAAAGTGTAGAGAAGTGAGCTCAAAATCTCGAACACTGAAATGTTTAGTTCAAATAATATTTAGCTTTTGATGAGTTGTTAACTTTTCATGATCATAATAGATTCATTCAGCATAATTCGGAATCTTCACCATACGATGAGGAAAATCAAATACAGAATTTATAGATGAAACTTTAATGACAACTATAAATTTATCAGTAGAAACTGTTTACAGTCAAATTTTTGATTTTTGATACCATGAAAATTAATAAAAATGAGATAAATATATTAATTTAGCTTTCATGTCCTAAAATTTGATAAAAATACCGGTCTACACCGATTTTTGCCGATTTTAAAAGTTCGACCGGACCGGACCGGCCGGTCCGGTCCCAAGTCTGCATGAAGTAATTGATGTGCTTAACGGCTTAGAAATATTGAATTTACTGAACGATAAAAATGTTCTTGGCTTAAAACCTTTAAGTGAATATGTATTTAAACAGTTAAATTCAAATTCAAAGACGTACGACTACTTATCTCAATTCAACCAGATGGATGATGGAGAATTTGAAATCGCTGATGACGATAGTAGAACAGCAGTTGATCTTAACATTAATGGTGGTTTTTCCTCAAATGATGATTAAGATAATGATGATGAACAAGATGATACCCGAAATTTAATAAATACAACAAAAGAAAAATTTTCTAGAATGAAAGTTTTTAATATGGTGCAATCACATAGAGAACATTCTTATTTTTAAGCTACAATCAATGATTATATAAAATATATACGTAAACAGTCTGCTTGTTGCTTATTAACTGGTAAAAAAAGTAAAATGTCAAATGATCAATTGCTTCGAGTACAACAGATTAATAAAAAAAGTTGATGTTTTTTTTTGTTTTTATATAATACTTTTTTCATTTAACAAAAAACAGAAGTATGGAATTGTTATAATGCATTTCAGAAAAATAAAAAATCATTTTACAAGACTTCATGTGCCTCCACTTGAATTCAAGGGACTAAATTCTGCTGTTTTCCCTTTAATCTGATTTCAACATCACTTGGAATCAGTTGATGTCACACAAAGTCAGTTATAGTCGAATTTGAACTTCAAAACTAATTTCAGCCATTTTTTCTTACAATAGGGAATCTTCAAAAAACTTATCTCTTTTAGTATTATATTCGTTCTTCTAATCAAATCTACTTATTAGCAAAATATCATTTTAAAAGTGATGTTTCACCTGAGAATGTTTTCCTAATCAGTAGAAATAAGATAATATCATTAATGCGCAACTTTATATGAAGTTTTTGTAACAGTTTTTAAAACTCTCACTTTGTAATGTGTAAAATGTAGAGATGAAAAGGTATAGAACATTTATTTAGTTTGTTCACAAAGACATGTGACGTTATTGTGATGCATGAGAGCATATAATTGTATGACATTTTAATCGACATGCCTGTAAGAATAGAGAGTATCAAATAACTGATGTTTGAATACTATATGGGAAATTCAACAAGGACGTGACTATGTGATGTATCACATCACAAAGAACAAGTATGATCAATCTCTGATTATTCTCTACTAGAATGAGGATTATTTCTTAGACAATGAATAATAATTGACAATTCTTCTAAATATGTAAGTCTATAGAAAAAATTTTATTTGTCAAGTGACAAGACAATGTGTCTTTATTCTCATCAATAGATCTTCTTCAGAGTTATTTTACACAGTAAAAATGTTACAACCTACTGATTTCTTGCTATTCATTGTTGTTTTATGGTTTCTTGCCCTGGTGGAAACACAATTTCATCAATATTTTACCAAATATCCGGCTAATCACGGGGATCACACATGCTTGTATCGATATGCAAACGAATTTGGTGGAAGAGCTCGTCATATGATACCCTATTGTGTTCGGACACCAATCGATACTTATGCTGAATCACAACTGCCATGTTATGGCAAGAATGTAACATTTGCAGAACTTAAACAACGTAATGTTACCGGTAAACATCTTTTCCGATGGTTCGTACCTATTGATTTGATCTCGGATTATCAAGAGTTTCTCATCAGTGGTTTCGGAGGATCAGAACTATTTTGCAATTGTTCTCAAAAAGATCGATCATTTGGCATTCAATGTCAGTATCAATTAGCAGTAAACACATTATCGTTCAATGAATTGGTTAACGTGACATTTCGTAGCAAATCCTACCGTGATATTCGAAACTTAACGGAGGAAAATGACGTGACATGCTATATGCTTTTTAACTGCACGACCTATACAGGTTTTTGTCTTGATTGGCGTCAAATGTGTGACGGCAAACGCGACTGTGTTAACGGTCGCGACGAAGAACGATGCTTAGAGAAGGAATTAAACGAATGTGACGAGAAAACTGAATATAGATGTGTTAGTGGCCATTGTATTCCTCGAGCATTCTCATTCGATCTAACATTCGACTGTCCAGACTGGGACGACGAGCAGAAAGACTTAGAGTACAAGATTGTAGAAAACTGTTATGATTCGATCTTAGCCAACTGTGAAGAGCATGCATGTACAATGTCTCGATACTCGTGCGGAGATGGACAATGTATTCACGATGAACTGAATGTTGGCATACGTATTATGTGTAATAATCAACGTAATGCACTTTTGATTAAACGAATTTATGATTTTCGACCGGAATTATCTAAGGAATGCTGGATTTACATGATCTGTAGCCTCCGTTTGTCGTGCTTGTATGAAATGTCTATTACTTCACACTCATCCTGCCAAGGATCACATTGGTATGAACAGACTGCACAGTTTTGTGAAGAGCTGTACAGCGATTTTATATCATGTCCTATAGATATCGAAGGTTTTTTTCCAACCCTATCTATAGTATTTCCATATATTCAAATATTGCACGAATGGCAACAATTCGTACCGAGCAAAACTAGTACTAAACACTTTGTCCCAGAGGAAATCTTTTGTTATAATTCGTCAACGTGTAGTAAGAACCTACATGTACTTTCAAACACGTCATCAGTATTTTATGGGTACGAGTGTTACTATTTGAGTACTCTTCTTGGTGATAACTACAAGACAAGTTGGTACTATAGAGGAGTTGGATATGCTTCTATGCTGCTAACAACATTACAGGCACTTTTTTCACATTGCACTCATTCTATATCTCACTCAAAATTGTATCAATGCCGAAGCGGTATCTATATTTCTCGCCATCGACTCATGGACGCGCGTGTTGATTGTTATCTGGATAAGGACGACGAACGTCTTATAAGCAATGTATGTGCATACAATTTGACGGATCGGTTCGAATGCTTATCTATGTCACACAACTGGACCCTAGGTAGTGTTACATGCCTACCACGACGCCTTATAAAGGATGGTGTTATGCATTGCTCGAACTTCGAAGATGAAATATTTCCAGCAGGGTGCCGGCATGAATATGGTTGCCAATTTCTTCGCGAAGTTGATTTAAATAAACCATTTCCGATCGTTTACGAAGAGTTGTGTAATGGCATTGGGTTTCGTCAAGGGAGTAATATATTTGAGGACGAGATGGACTGTGATGCATGGCCTTGTCAAGCTCGAGTTCATCGTTGTAATGAAGTTTGGAATCGACCGAACGGATGTGATGAGCTTGGTTGTCCGCATTTGGTGACTACCTATATTTCTCGAGTGGTTGCAAACTGCTCCAGTGATGAACATTATTGTCTTAAGTTTAATCAATCGAAACTCAGCTGTCTGCCCACCTCACGAGCTGGGGATGGTCAGATTGATTGTTTATTCAGAATGGACGAGCGTGGAACGCTAGAACTGCGGAAATGGATGATAATTCCGGATGGCGTTATGAATTATTTTTACGGTCAATGTTGGAACTCAACAAAAACAATTACTTCGAGCTGGAAGCTTTGTAACCGAATATTAGAATGTCCATTCGCTGATGATGAACTAATGTGTCAGTGGCATTTAAATAGCAGTTGTCTCTCTATGCAATTTACCTGCAAAAATGGCACATGTATATCGAATTACAATAGATGTAACAATCAAATTGATTGTTGGCCAGAAGGTGAGGATGAATGGGCGTGTGACCTCTTCAAAAATGAATGGTTTGGCGCCTATCAAACTTTCAGTTTAACAGGATTTATAACGGAATCTCGTGAAGAATTGGACGAAATCTCAACACCAACAATGCACGATGAGATTCATTTAAACTATAATACTATCTATATTGATGACCGTTATGTTCTCTATCACTGTCATCGTGGAATTCTTCTTCGTTCAAAACATGGCAATGATGTGTGTCTGTGTCCTCCAAGCTATTATGGAGCGCGATGTCAATTTCAAAGTGAACGGCTATCATTGACATTTCAAAGCGAAATGCCACCTATTTTTGATCAAAGTACAATTTATCATTTGATATTTCTCCTAATCGATCATAACTATCAAATGCTCAATGGAAGCTTAGAGACAATTCTTCATATGCCCATGCAACAGTCAGCTCTCAAACATCTCATCTATCTCATCTATCCACGTCAAAACAACCAACTGCTGAATAAAGACTTATTTGTTCACATCGAAGCGCGCATCGTTACTGTTACTGAAGTCAGATCCGTTTCTTTGGCTTGGTTCTATCCAATTCAATTTCCATTTCTTCCTGTTAACGCATTATCAGTTAAACTCGATTTAGAATCGATTCCATCGAATGCAATACTTTGTAATCGACTTGAATGCATTCATGGTCAGTGTATTTTGTATATCAATACTCGAAATAAACACTTTTGTTCATGTCATCAAGGATGGACTGGATCGAAATGCGATCAAAGTTATTTTGTTGACCCTTGTGTACAATTGAATTGTGACAAAACATATTCTAAGTGTGTTGTCCATGGTGATCGTGCTGTTTGCCTCTGTACTCTTGGCCGTATTGGACACAACTGCCGCATTCCATACGATGCTTGCGATGGAGGTCACTGCCAGAATGATGGTCAGTGTGTATCACTAGATGATCGTAGTCTATCTAGAGTATGTTTGTGTTTAAATGATTATTTTGGTGATGTTTGTCAATTCAAAACAGCTCGTTTAATAATTCAAATCTCACGAACAGCTGTTTTCATTCCGGCTATAGTGGCACATTTCCTGGAGACATCAAGTTTCTTGGTAGGTACGTTATTCCATCGAAATACTTATTTTCTGAAGAACATCCATCCATCCACACAAATCACTATTTATGATCGACAACAGCAGTTTTTACCTTCAATTATCATTCTACAAACTTTCTTTGATCTAACTTCTGAATATGAGTCCTACTATCTGTTAGCACTCTTGGATCATAATCGCAATAGCTTAACTAAAAATTTCGCTTTTGAGAATCGTTGTGTTCATGTCAGTGAACGACTTAACATGACTATTATGAATTTCACATGGATTAAACGAGTCAAATTCTATCATCACTATTTCAATGATGTTCGCTGCTTCTTTGACGAAGTTTATATGTGTCTGGTAGACGATTCTCAACTGATCGAATGTCTAATTTTTAATCATAAAGTGACACATTGTACTGATCGAAATTATTGTGAGAATGGCGGACGATGTCTTCAGAACAAACAAGCGGGGCAAATTCAGTTTGCATGTATTTGTCCTGAATGTCACTATGGTTTATTCTGTCAACTAACTATGACACAATATTCATTGACTCTTGATTCCATGCTTGGTCAAGAAATCATCACAGACACATCTCTCAGTCATCAGAAGCCTCTTATCAAGATTACACTCATTCTCGTTTTCATGATGTTTATCTTTGGCATGATTTCAAATATCTGTTCTACTTTAACATTTTCTGACATCGGTATTCGAAACTATGGTTGTGGCTACTATTTATTAACTCTTTCAATTGTTAATCAAATAAGTTTGATTCTATTTGTTTGTCGATTTATCTATCTTCTCATTGGTCAGATGACTAATATTTCTAACAGAATGTTTCTTAATATCGGCTGTATAATGTTCGACTTTCTTTTTCAATTATCAATCTCCTTCTGTGATTGGCTCTCGGCATGTATAGCTTGTGAACGAACGTTGATTGTAATTAAGGGAACGAGTTTCAATAAAGCGCTTAGCATTCAGATGGTCAAGTTTGTTATACCAACATTATTTATTAGTCTCAATCTAACCTATATTTATCAAATATTCAGTCGAAAACTAATCCCCGATCCACGTTTAGATACTCGTCTTTGGTGTGTTATCAAATTTCCAACGGTTTGGCTAAAGACATACAATTCTGTCATGAATTTGTTCAACAGTATTGTGCCATTTTTGGTCAATTTTAGTTCCGCTATTATACTCTTGATTACTTTTTCTCGTAGTAAACAAAGAGCGGCAAAGAAGAGGACGTATATGAGCATTTTGAAGAAACAAATCTCGGAACATAAGGATCTACTTCTAAGTCCAATTCTAATGATTAGTTTAAAGTTACCCATGCTTATTGTTGTTCTCATTATCAAATGTATTAAATCCAAATGGGAACTTTATCTTTCGATCATATGCTATTTCATTGGATTTATTCCATCGATGGCAACGTTTGCTATATTTATCTTACCTGCTCCATCATACGTTAAAATCTTTAGCAAAAAGCGAATTAAGTTATTCAGGCGATTTACAAGCTTCATACAATGATTTTTGAACTGCTATTCATGTTTTACTTTGACTTGTCTTTTTTTCTAATCTATAAATAGAATTTCATCTGTATTCATTTGAAACATATTTCTAAAGTTACTAATTATTTAATGAAATGCTTTTTATTTATACAAACATATCCACCTGTATAATGTTCGTAGAAGTACTTTGACAGATAGAAGATATTTAACATTTTCATTACATTTTGGAAAAAATGATCGAAAGACTCTTTTATTGAATACAATATTCAATAAATTGATTTACATTTTTAAGTGAACACAATTAATATCCGAAATAGTATGCTTGATTCCACTTTGTCTGTAGATATTCAATTATTGACAAGTAACATGAGCTCATCTTTTTTTGTTATATAATATTTATTAGATAAACATTTATAGTACTACTTATATAAGTTATCATTATTTGACAAAAAATCTTCTTGTACACAAATTTATTTGCATTACAAAACTGCATTGTGTCAGTAACATTATCAGTTATCACTATTTTGTAAACTATTATAAATATTTTCGAAAATTGATAATTTCCATTGATGTTGATAATAGCAATCATTCAAAACAGAGCTGATTGTACTCTGTATAAAGCATCATGATATTTGAAATACTACGAAAACTATTTCTGCATTCAATACATCTCTAGTTCAATTATTCATTGAAGAAAAGGAGAGAGCAAAATTTTATTTTAACACGACTTTAACTATTTGATCAATAGTACTGGTTCTTATCAATTAGTTATTTATTATGAATTTATTTTGATCTAGATTTATGATGCAACCATATTTCATTCTAATGAACTTTCTTATCGCTATTATTTATGTTTATTGCCATTTTCCGTGTTATGGTTTTTTTTATTCATTATTTATATTCTTTTCTTCTGAGGAATATTTTATTGTGCCATAATCATATACATATATGTATAGATATGATCATTCCTATCATCTAGTGAGTCGTCTTCTATCGTTTTTTTTATCGAACTAAGATATTGTATCCATCGTTTCGTCAATATTCATGTTTTCAATAAACTAGATACTCACTATAATTTTTCTCTTGCTAGAACTAGTTCCTCAATACGCACCAAGGTTCATGATATCATATTTGATCAGTCAGTTTACAAATCATTCTATAGATATTTTTTATGGTCTGTTAATTTAATTCGAAGAATAGTATTTTCAAGGTGGTACAATTGAATGAATATATTCTAACTCAGAAATATATTAAAGAATCTGTAATGTTCTTATAAGATAAAATTGATTAATATATAACTGAATTAATCACAATCATCTTGTCGATCGATATTATCTCTTGAGGAACTAATTGATATAAAATAAAAAGATTTCTATTAATTTATATCATATTGATTTATCTAATGAAATCAATTATCAAATGAACAAATCGAAAAGCAGTATATATGACAAAGAAATATTTCAACGATTATTTTCATATCATTTAACTATAGAATAAGTAAAAACAATGATATAAACCGTATATATTCTTGTTTTCTCTTTTTTTTGTTATTATTTTGTACGAAGGAATCAATT
Organism: Macrotrachela quadricornifera; assembly: GCA_022393335.1. Taxonomy (NCBI): domain Eukaryota; kingdom Metazoa; phylum Rotifera; class Eurotatoria; order Philodinida; family Philodinidae; genus Macrotrachela; species Macrotrachela quadricornifera. The sequence goes on along the minus strand of JAJEKB010000659.1, from coordinate 2,197 downwards.
AGTTGATGCTTACTTGTTAAAAATATTTATCGTTGATGTATCAAATAATGTATTGAGTGATATTTAACTAGCCTTTTTTCAAAGAATAATACAATGACATGGTTTATCGATTATAATTCTCATTCGGTATACCATATGTGTAATATTGAGTTTTCTTCATTCAGATCAAGTCATATAAACGTAACTTGAATATGATAATATTATAAGCGTATTTTTATTTTGTCTTGTTCGTAATCATGATATGTTAATCATATCGTCTACATTTAAATTGTATTGTTGTCTGATTTTAATATATACTACACTCGAAAAGAGAAACTTAAATTGAGTCAATCTATTCGATGTAATATTACATTTGTAACATACGAGATATTTCTATTCTCTAAAAAATTCTCTATTAAATGAATATCATTTATTTATGCGTAATCTAAAATCCAATATAGTATCTATATTTATTTTTATCTTGAGTACCAATCACGTGAGATATTTTTTATCAAAAGAAATACATTGTTGTGCTCTTTCACTTGCAAATATTTGCTGATAGAATTGATATTTTTGTTTGAATATGTCAGTAACGAATATTATCTGATCATAACGAAAATATCATCAATTAAGATGTTATTTTCTACTCAACGGAAACAGGATGATTGCTATTATTTATTAATCAAAGGGATTGATCTTTCAAAATGTGTATTCTAGCAGTTTTAATTCTGTATTTGATTTTTCCAATTCATTGTTTAGATTTCAATAGATTCTATGTTTTCATTTCATAAAATACATTCACATATAAAATCATCGTAGATGCATGTTGGCTTGAATAAATCTTTGTCAAGACACAAAATAATATACTATGCACATGAAATTTTTGGTTTATTTATCAAATACTTAGCTCACTCTTGATCGAGTTTAAATTAAAGAAAAATTCTGATTTTATAAGATCACTTGATTCTCAATAGCTACTTTTCAGTGACCAAAAACAAACGAGCAAAGATTTTATCTTAAAAGTTTTTGAAAAAAAAGGTGTATTTACTTTCTGATGCATCCATGTGAAAATAAAATATGAAATTATGTTCATATTACATATAAAAAAATGAGTTTTATAACTCATTAAAACAAGATTTGTCACTAAAATTGAATTTCAGCTAGAATCACAAAAAAACTTCTAAAATTAATATAGACGATTTTCTTACTGGCCTTACATTTATTATTAGTAAAAAAAGCTGATTCTAGTCTTCTTAATGTTATAATCATCAGATATATTTCGTTTTACTCTATTCTGTAGAGGATTTGATACTATTTATCTTACTTCAATTTGCTTTCAAGGTTCAATTCAAGTTGGTTTCCTATTTCAAGTTGATCTAAGGTTGATTTTAATTTTATTTTCACATGAAACCATTGTAATTTTTTACTTTTAATTTATTTCGAACGGATCTCTAGCAAGTATTAACTTAATATCAAGTTGAATCTTTTGCAACTACTGACGACGAATGACACGTTTCCCAATAGAGAACGTATTATTATGTCTAAGCTTAAAGGTAAATACGATTTATTTATGACAGTAAAGGTGCCCTTTCCATTTCGAAAACATACTATAAACAGATCCATTTTGTACGATTTGAGTATAGCTTTCCAGGTTCATCAAAACGAATTCGTGTACAACCCGCGTAATTAGCTTAAAATAGAACCATATACGGCTTCATAGTACTGTATCCAGAAACGACGTCATATAAGGGGATGTATTGTCACAGTATACAACCGTATCGTTCGATCTAGATTAGATTAAATTAAGTCGCAAGCAAATTTAGCAAAATGAGTTTTATTAAATTGAAAATCGTAAAAAGAAATTTCATACATATGACGTTTTTGCTTAAAATTTGTCCAATCAGTAAATTGCTGATCAACATTTTTTTTTAGTCAACAAAATCTGACTCATTCTACACTTCATAAAAGAAAAAAATTAATTTAATATTTTGTCGTTATGAGTTATCATACAATATTAACTTTATTGCAAACTTGTTCAATTAAAAAAAAAAGTAATAATACAAATTAATTAAGCAAGAAAACACATCGATCAAATATTTTCATTTTAAAATATCAACAAATCATAAATATTTTCTAACAATTAGTTGAGAAATACACAATTATGTACCAACTTTTTTTTCAAACAATTGAAGAAAGAAATATTTCAATCGAAGAAAAA
>JAJEKB010000657.1:40015-63523 GCA_022393335.1 Macrotrachela quadricornifera | reverse complement strand
TCGTCACGAATCGCTCATTGTTTATGCTTAAGGGCTTATTATTTTTAGTATTATTATTATAGATCGTGCACATAACATATGCATAATAAAGTATCAGAACAAGTTGAATATGATCATGAAAATCGATCAATACGTAAATCAAAATCTACTTCAAATTTATCAGTAAGTCTATTGATTAAATATTTATAAAAGATTAATTAATATTTTTATGTTTCTAGATAATATCCAAGAAAAAACAAAATAATATTTCATCAATTAAAATTGAAGTTGATGTTGATAATAAATTAGAAGTATATTTCAAAAAAATATTTTGAATTATTATTTTTATTTTTTCTTAGACAAATAAAATATCACCAATAGGAAATCAAACAAATGGAAATACGTATAAAATTCTATTATAAATTTTATTTTATTTTTTTTATTATTAATAGTTCACCTAATCATCGTCGTCGTCCGAAACGTTCATCAATAAATAATAATTCACTTCTATCAACGGTTTCTACTGTACATGAATTAATGTCATTTGTTATTTATAAAGGTTAAAATTCTCTTTTTTTATTCTCTTTTAATTGTTTAATTTTTACTTAATAGATGATCCACCATCTTGGTTAAAACAAACAGATTTATATAAAGAATATACAAATAAATCTCAACAAATAAATACAGAAGATATTTCATCAATATCATCTCTACATTATCATCAACAATTACATCGTAAACAACGTTGTAATCTTCAAATGTATGCACGATCTGATCAATCATGGCAATCATTATCATCTCCACCATTAATAAGTCCATTAATAGATAATTATTCAAAAAAACGAAATCATTCAAATGAATCAATACAAAAATTAAAACATGAAATAAATATATCTCCTATACATCATTCATCATCATCACCAATTATTGATTTATCAACACCATTAAATATTTCAATAAAACAAGATCCAATCGAACAAAATTCACTTTTAATTACAAATAAAACAAAATCATTAAAACAACAAACATCAACTATTACAACAAGAAGACAACATATGTTATGTAAGAAAAAAACTCCTCAAAATAATATACGTCGTCGTCAACGTATGAACAGTGTAGAAAATCAAGGTAAGAAAAATAATATTTATTAAAATTATAGAATTTCTTTTTTTAACTTAATCGATTTGTTATTTATTAAAATTCTCACGCTTATTTAGAATATAATGAGGTATGTCGAAAAGTGCGAAGATAGTCTATGATAAAATCGTAGTGAAGTTAATGATATTAAAATGTTCTATAGAAAAAATGACCGAAGTGACAAAAAAAAAATCAAAAAGCATGAGACGCAATTATTAATCATAATAATAGTAGGTGCAATATAAATACTTTTCATAGAATATAAAAGAACAGTCTAAGGAATAGAAAATAGATAGATATAGATTTATTATCATTTCTTCTGGAAGAAAACGTATGTAATACTCTTGACTGAAAAACATTTCATTAAAAGCCTTCAGGACATTTAAAGCTTCAGCAAGCCCGTTGATTCCTATATAGGCTTGTTAAACATGAAAAGTTCTACGTACTTTGCTCTCATCTTTACCTTAGAGACATCCTCCATAGCCAAAAATTGCTTTCAATAAACTGTTTTACGATAAAGAACATACATATCGATACTTTTTATCACATTATTATCTGCATAAATTAATTAAAAATTTAGTTTTGCTTATTTATCATTTTTCTGACAACACTAATACTACTAAGATCTTATCATTTGGCATCTTCAAACTTGTCGACATTACTCAAGTATACCCTTATTTAAAGGAATTAGATATTGTAACAACCCTATTCTTGTTGTATGACACTACGATGAAAACAGAATTGTCGAGTATAAGTGAAATTATCTATCGAATAATAAAAAAATTATTATTACAAAATTTGATAAATTAATCCTACTACTCCCAAGCTGAGTCATTTTTTATTCATATTGAAGGCGTCTCTCTCGAAAAACGAATTTTACACCAAGTCAAATGAAATAACCTGATATATTCAGAATATGTTGGAACTGTGATGGAGAGGCTATGGTAAAATTTTCAGTCATATATTGTGGTGCATAAAAAACATATTAACAAAAACAATTATCAAAATGTAGTTCATTTAGCAACCTAGATTTCTCTTTTTTATTTATACAATATGTTAAATATTTTTATGTTGAAAAAACATGTCAAGGTGCAGAGCATGATCGAACGCATCTCAATTTAGAGAAAAAGGGACTTGATCATGCTCTGCATTTTAACATGTAATTTCGTCAGAAAAATATTTAACATATTCTATAGATAAACAAGAGAAATCTAGGTTATTAAATGAACTATATTTTGATAATTGTTTACTTAATATGTTATTTAAGTATCACAATATAGGACTCAAAATTTTATCATAGCCTCTTCATCACAGCTCCAACATATTCTTAATATATCAGGTTATTTCATTTGACTTGGTGTGAAATTCGTTTTTCGAGAAGAATGTCTTCAATATGAATCAAAAAAGACCTAGCTTTGGAGCACTATAGTTAATCTTTTGTTATATTTTAAGAACCATTGGAAAAAAAAGATTCATCATCTTCATCTGAACATGACAGTAACGTATCTACATCATCATCATCATCATCATCATCATCATCATCTTCAATTGAACATACATCACCATCACCGACAACAACTGTTTCAGGTTCATCATCACATCGTTCAAGTCCAACAGAATATATGCGTGGAAATAGATCAATAAATACTCGACTTTCTTCACCATTACGTATTCAAACAAGTATTTCACCACATATACAATCATTATCAACACCACAACGTCGTTCAACACGTATATGGGCACCATCAAATTTTTATATTAATCCAATATGGATTATTCCTAATGCTGCTTCATCAAAACGATTACTTGTACAAAATACATCATCATCTCCATCACCACCATTAGAACCAACTAAACGACCAAGACGACGATGTCGTTCTTAAACAAACAAAAATATATATGTACATTCAATTTTTTTTTTTTGTTTATAAAAAACAAATTTGTCTGTATAAATTCCAATCCGTCTTTGCTTTTGGTTTTTTTTGTTACACATGCTGACCTTTTTTTGTTTTTCTTCTCATTTATGTTAATTTGTTTTTCAAGAGACGCTATCATATCTCTCTTATCTTTAAATATAAATAAAATATAAAAACTAGTTTACATTATTATATTAATAAATATATGTTTAATCGACTAATAATTGTTATATAAGCAGTAGATAACAATTATTCAATAGAAAATAGTATTATTATTGAGTATATATACATTTTTATCGTTGACATTTTAATACTTTTTATTAATTTTTTTAGTTTAAATAAATATATTAGTTTAGTATGAATATAATTATTTATCTGATAGATTTTTTTTTTTGTTTTTGTATTTGATTAATTAGAAGAATTTCCATAATATTCTACTTGATCTCATTTGAATAGAATGCATGAAAGGAAAGAATTTTCAAGATTCATGCATACAATTATAAATATATATTAATGGACATGTCATATATAAGACTTTTCTCATTTTGATTTAATTAAGATTGACATATAAAAATTTAAAAACTTTTAATTATAACAGAAATAAATTTACGTCAGTATGCTTTCAATTAATGTAAATACCTTAGAGAATAGATAAATTCTTTCGAGAATAATTAGTATAATCAACAGGAACTTTAGTTTTGTATGTGCGCAATACTTTATATTTGTTTTTTTTTTGTCATAAAATAATTACGTTGTTAGAAAAATGAATCTTTGTATGATTTTTTTAAATTTAAATGATAATAGTAGTTGAAGAGAAATATTCAATAGAAAACATTTCATTGAGTAACTGCTTTATTATTAAAAATAGTTTTATAGAGAAATATGAAACATGACACTTATTCTTCAAGAAAAACAATGTTTATAAATAGAAAAGTACTTTGCAAAAATAATAAAAATAAGATTTTGATATAAATCACAAATATTAAAATCTTAAGTTATTTGTTCGACTAACTATTTTATCATTTATTTGTTTAAAACATATCTTATAACAAAATAAGATACCATATTATTAGATAAACTTTGACAGTTTTATATTTGTTATACATTATTTTTTAATGACATATAGTCAAAAGAAAATTAGTATTTTTTACCTGCCATTGTAACAAGACCACCTAATACATATTTAATAAAAAAAGAAAAACACGAAACTCAAAGAATTTAGATTAAATATATTGTATTAGGCCAATATTCTAACCAAAGTGAATCAAATGGTGCACCATGTAGATTTAATAAAGCTTTTGATATATTTGATTTATTTTCATTAATTTTGAAATAAAAATGATAAATTCCATTATCATTTGATTGAATATTTTAATGTTAAATTTCTATCGATTGGATAATCTAAACGAGTTTTTTTATCTGATAAAAAACCAATAACATTGAAAAGAATTAGTACATTCTGTATTATTAAATAATGATTTAAGATAAACTGTACTACCATATGGTTTAAAATACATCCATTTATAGTGTTCAAATGCACAATGAACATTTTCAATAAGAAATTGTCTTATTTAACAAATCTGTATAATAATATTAAGTTTATCACGAATTATTATTGATAAATATATATGTAAGATGCTAAGTTTGAAAAAAGAAAGCAAGGTAATCATTCTTGTTATTCTATCTTATGATTCGAAATGCTACAGTTTATTTTCATATAAAAAATTAGTTTTGTAAGATTATTTTTCTTAAGTCTTTTCTTTTTAGAATAGTAACTTAAAATAGAATCAATATTTTTATGATAAATATAAAAGGATTTATCAAAGACAAATTTCAAAATAAAATTTAAATTTCTTTTTATTGTTATTAGATACAAAAAAAGATTGAAATTATTTTTTTATTGTATTACATATTGATAATATTAGATGTTGAAAAAAAAATTTCTTTTTACTATGTAGTAATGTAGTCCAATCGTAGAAAAGAAATATTTCATCTCACCGTTCCGTATCATTAATTCGGTAAAATATGACACAGAATGATAAAAAAAAATGTGTGCACCTAATGTCTATCTAATGCATTTTTCTTCTTTTTAAATAATATTGTATAATTGTCTAATCCATTACCTTGTCATATATCATATCTGATTATTTATAATAATGATTTATTTCAAAATTCTATCATTCATTCTTACCTTCTTTCTAAGCATTATTGACGTCATTAATCGTTGTCGTTTTTCTTTGAGTTACTCTTTCGATTATAGTTATATTACATATAATCACGAACGCTTTTGTTTAGTAGCCTTTAAATTCTATAGGCACATGTTTAACAAGAGAAAAGATGAGAATTTTTGATATTTATCTATGATATAAGACAAACATGAGACTAAGAATAAAACATAGAAATTAGTAGGGATAAAAAAAAATAGTTGATTTAACTATTTTCGAAGACCGTTTATGAGTAATTGTCCTAGTCAAATATATTTTGTACGCATTAAATTTTGATCCGAGTTCGGATTAATCATATATATATATATATTTGTAACTACCTGTAAAACCTTGGCCTGAGAGAGCATAAGTAAGAGAACGAAAAAGACAAAAAAAAACCAGCTAGTACCTTGTGATATTTTTTTATTATCATTCATTTATTCGTCACATGTTACACGCTTTTGTTATATAGTATCAATATAATAACATTCCTCTTTCATTGTATATTTTCATATTGATCAGTTGAATTAATCAACATATTTTCTTTATATAATAGATTTTAATTTCCAATTAATCATTATGTTCATATTATTTGTAACTGTTTTATTATTATCAATTTATCATGGTCAATGTGCTATAGAAGCTGTTGCTAATGTTCAATTAAATAATTCAACAACAATAATTGGAACATTAAAATTTGTTCAAAATGATGCTAGTTCACCAGTTCAAATTACTGGTGAACTTAGTTCATTAAACGCCAGTTCGAATCATGTATGTTTAATAGAATAAAGATGAAGAAAATTTTTCATATAATTTTCTTTTTAAAGGGTTTTCATGTTCATACTAATGCAGTAGCTACAACTTCACCAAATTGCAACGCAGCTGCTGGTCATTTTAATCCTTATAGTAAGCATTAAAATTTTTCTATTCTTATTATTAAATTTTAAAAAAATTACTATTTAGATACTAGTCATGGTCCTATTACAGCCGATAAAAACCATCGACATGTTGGTGATCTTGGAAATATAACAACAAATGCTAATGGTGTAGCAAATATTAATATTTCAGATGATATTATTCAATTTTATAATCAAGTTCAATCAATTGCTAATCGCGCGATTGTTGTACATCTTCTGTTTGATGATGGTGGTCAAGGTATGGGTGAGAGTAATGTAACTGGGTATGTTTGATACATTTTATTTTTTAATATTTGAATTATTTTTATTCTTTGTTGAAATAGAAATGCTGGTGCACGAGTTGCTTGTGGTCTTATTCAAGTAACATCAAATAATGGATTAAATATTAAACCTACTATGTCTGTTTTATTTCTTACAATGATTATTGGTTTCATGATGTTTTTCTATTGATTAAAAACTTAACGATTTCGTTTTTTTTTTTGTTCGATTTTTATAAATTAATTAGATATTCTCGAATAATTTCTTTTTTTCTGTTTGTTTTATTCTCGCATTTTATCATGTTCTATATGTTTTTTGTTTTGAGCATTTGTTAATCGTAAAAACCGTAGTATTTATTGTTTTGTAAAAAGAATAATGAATAAATTTTTTTTGCGAATTAATCAATATTTTATTAAAACTTTCATAAATATTCATATATTATTTAAAAAAATTATAAGAATAGAATAGTTAATTATTATTCTAGTCTATTATTTCGAATAGTATATTCATAAAATATTTGAAATGAAAAATAAGATATGATTATGATTGGTGATGGTAAAATTTAACAATGAATATAAACTAGTCATGACTGAATTAAGAGAGAAATAGATATAAGAAAAAAAACGAGGTCAAATTTTGAACTGAAAGTATATATATATATATATCATTTAACTTTCTTCTATCGTCTGACAAACACTTTCATTAACTTTTAATGTGACAATTTATTTTTAATTAGAAATGATAAATTGAAAAAAGAAAATATTGTATTTTTTTTTAAGAATATATTTGTTAAATAATGATAAATAATATTGATGATAATTTTGATGATATTGATTTGGATCAACTTTTTAATGATTTTAATGAAAAACAATCATCTATTCCTCGACAATCATTAACTGAATATGATTTAAAGTAAGTTTAATAATTCAAATTAATTAAAAATAAAAATTTTTCTTATTGAATATTAGTTTGAAAATAAATCAAGATGATTTAATTGAATTTAATGAAAATGATTGTACAGCACCAAGAATTAATCGAAAACGAATTAAAACTAAAAAGAAATTAAAGACAAAACAAACAACAATGTACGATTATGCTTCTAGTATATCGTATAAACATAGACAATATTATTCATCATTAGATAATACAATAACAACAAAAACGATTACTAAAGAAAATAAAAAACGTTCATTTACAGTAAATAAAATAAAATTTTTAAATCGAAAAAAATAATAAATTTATTTTGTTTCGTTTTTTTTTATAAAGGATTATGAACAATTATCACCAATTTCAAAAAAAATAAAAACAATTGATTATAATAACTTATCATCACAAACATCACCAGATTTTATTGATAATCTTTTACAATATCTTGATGAACGTAGTCGTAATAAAACAAAACAAGATACATTAAAAAATGATGAAAATCAAAATAAGAAGAAAAATAATTCAATATTATAATTTGAATTTATTGATATTTTATTTATTTATTTTTTTTTATAGATATTAGCTGTTTATTTTGTTTTTATAGGTGTGTATTTTTTTCCACTCGATTGTAATTTATTAGATAAAGAAGATATTGAAAAAAAAAACGAATTTTTTTTCTTAATTAAATGAAATATTTGCTTAATATTGCAAAGGTTTATTTTATATAATAATCACTAATACATAATATGATACTTGAATAATGCATATCATATCAAGAATATTTTTAGATTATTTATTTAAGATAATACTTAAACAATATTGTCAATATTAAAAGTTTCGTAGCACTTTTTTTCTGTTTTGAGTCATGTATGTAAATTATACAATATTAAATTTATACATGGATAGCAGAAATTGAGTATTATACCCGCTGTAGTCAAAAAACTTCCACATTTTATTATGCAAATATATGCAACTCTAAGATAGTTTTGTATACTAGTTCATAGCCTACAATAAGTACTATGGAACAGTATATTTCAATATTTTATTCGTTCACCTTTAGAATAAATAAAAGGTAAATATCTATTTTTCTCAAGGATATCATGAAATATTAGTATTTTTGAATTCCTAAAATGATAAAATAAATACTTTTATCTTATTGTTCTTTCCTTTCTCATTTAAACTATCAGTCGGAAAAAAGCATATAAACATAATATGAACCTTCAAGATAGCTGTTTCTTCATTTTTACTGAATACACGTGACCGACCATTTCCATTTCAATGTTTAGGTAAATTTGTTTCTTTTAATTTATTGATATGGTAATAGATAGTTCGAAGTAGAATATTTATTTCATAATAAATAGCAAGAGCAGATCGTATACCTTTGTTTCGAAAATATACCATTGATATATGATGATGTTTTAAATCACTGGATGATATCATAATTAAATATATGTGTTGAAAACAAAAGAAATTACGCTTTTGTATGGTCCGTATGTAGTATATTCTTGCATATGAAATATAATAAAGGAAAAAAAATGATAAAATGACATACTGTTAGAAGATAAATTCATGGTCAAGCAAACACAAAATATTCAGAAAAATTGCATTGAGAAATGATAGTCTCATAATCAAAACTTTTATATTTTATTATCATATATTTTCTATCCGAATCTAGGTAATATGAGTTACTCATTATGTTTCAATATATCATTATATAGTAACGAACTCTAATTTTAATTCTTTAAACCAACGTTTTTTTCCACCGTTCTAAATGGTTTGTACTTTATTTAGATCTTTGTTTTTCTCAATCTTTCCTTCATATAAACATCGATCGTACATACATGTAATCGTCTATAACGACGTAGAAAAATAGAACTGAAGATCAAGATAGAAAAAAACAACATACAAGTGCAAAGAATAACTCAAAAAAAAAAACATGATCGATCGATAGTTTGTTATTTTTTCTTAGGACAAAAAAATATAATAACTGAAATCAGCATGTGTAAGCTGATATTTGTGCTTTAAAGCACACACAGAAACAGGTCATACACATACATAAATATAGAGTCCATCTCCTCTTTATCAAATATCAATTACGATAATTAACAAGAGAAGGAGAGAATGTCGATAACATACAAGAAAACAAAAAAGAAAAACGTTCAGGAATAACGAAAAAAGATCGAGGTTGACTACATATGTAGAACACAAAAAATAATAAACATATACATGGAAATATACGCAATGTAGATGACAAGAAGAAGAAGAATAATAATAAAATTGTTTCCTCTTACAATCAATACAGATTTATATACAGTTTGAATAATCAATATCACTAAGACATATTTCTATTAAAAAACAACATGGTAGATATGAAATAAATTCAAATAAAATTTTTACTATTTTGACTATTGTGAGGACGGGGAAATAGCTTCAATATCTCCATTCTCTTCTTGCTCTTCATCTTGATCTTGTTCTTGATCTTGATTTTGATCATCTTCATCTTGTTTCATATCACTTTCATCATCATAAATATCTTTCATTATTTGTTCTTCATCTAATGATGTTGATGATGACGATAATGATGATGATCTTGCTATACGTACTCTTCGACGTGTTGGACGTTGAATATCGTAATTATCATCTGATTTGTCAAGTGTATCCATTGTTGATAATGGACTTAATCGACGTAAACGTTTTGAACGTCTTTGATTTCTTGTTTCTTGTTCATAATCACTTTCGTCATCATTTTCTATTTCCTCTTCTTCATCTTCATCTTCATCTTCATCAACTTCACGATAATTTTTACGTGCAGCTATTCAAATAAAAAGATAATGTAAAATTAGATAAAACGTCAGAATATACAAAAAAAAATCTGTAAAACTCATCGGATTGATTATTAATGAACGATCGAACTTTGCATCTAATTTTTATTATCATTTACATAAGACCACGTTTTAAAATGGATCATACGAAAATGATATCTTTTTTTTAGTAAAAGACGAAGTAATGGAAAAATGGTCTGCAAAGTACGACCATTTATTAATTTACTTTCATTAAAAATCTATCATTATCTATTTAACTCGAATAAATAGAGTCATTCGAATAATAATCAATATTACGAAAAAGAATTTCAAAAAAGAATTCTTACTTCTACGTGTTCCATTATGTCTTTGTGGTTGTATTCGAGATTTTTCTTCTCGTTGTCGAATAGCTATTTGTCTACGTGTTTGTACTCGTCGAGTTGAATAATTTGTTTCATTATTAATACCATTTCTACAACTATTACACATCCATGTTGTTGATCTTGGTGGACAACGTAATGGTGGTTCATGACATTGACAATGAAATAAACTTCGACATTGTATACATTGTATTAATTCATTATCATCACTTGTTTCAACTGAACAAACACAACATAAATTATCTTCATTTGATTGATCAATATCATTATTATTATTATGACTTTGTTCACTATTTAAATCTGATAAATCTTGATTATTTTCATGACTACTTATATTTGATGTTGTATCAACATCCATATCATATATATCCGCATCATAATAATCAATTTTAGATTTTTTTTCTTCTTGTTTATTATGACGTCGTCTTGATATTGATTGTGGACGACATGCTGGACAATACCATAAATCATTTGTAGAATTTTTTGTATTATATGATGTATAACTACGTAAACATTCTAAATGATAACCTTGAGAACATTGATCACATACAATAATATATTCATCTTTATTTTTTTTTCGACATATTTTACATTTTAATCCAATTGTTGATTTATTCCATGCAATTGAATTTTCAAATATTATCATTAATACATATAAACGTGAATATGTTTTACATGTTCGACAATCATTCATCCATATTTGTAAATTATGTTGATTTATTATTGATGATTTAATAATAGAAATTTTTTTTTTATTTTTTGAACGTTTTGATTGATTTTCATGTGTACCAAATATTCCTGATGCATATTTTTCTGGTACAGTTTGTTGTAATTGTATAAGTAAATCAGCTAAATCAATACGTTCATTTGATTGTTTTAATTTATTTTGCCATTCATTAAAATTATCATTAATTATAAAACCACCTAATGAACCAAGACGTAAACGTGATTCAATATCTTCAAGATCATTTTTAAATGATATTATTATATCAGTTGTTTGTTGTCGATCATTAGATATATCTGAATTTAATATAGATTCATCTAATTGTTGATCATTTGAAATTTTATCTTTTTTTATTTGTTCAAATTCAATATGTAATAATGGCAGAATTTTTTTAAGATTTATTAATAAATTATGTTCACGTATACCACGATCATTTAATGATTGAATTAATTGTTCAATTATTAATTCATTATCATAGATTAACCATTGATTTTGTTCATCTTTTGGTATTAATTTTTCATCATTGATTATAATTGATGAACGGGAAGGAGATATATCATGTGTTGAAGATGAATGAACAGAATAATTTATATCAGAACCAATCCAACCTATCAAAAAAAAAAGAATATATATATATATATATGAGATTAATTTTGATTAAATAAACCTTTTTCTACGAATAAACCAGCATGACCTTTAAAAAACCAATAACGATTATAATTACGATCAAAACCTAATGGTTTTATTCGAAAACCATATTGAAGATTAGAAAGTGCTTCCTAAATAAGAGAAAAATATAAAAATAATTTTTTTTTGTTTTTTTTTTATTTCTTATACTTGATAAGCTTGTTCAGCTTTTTGAATAGCTAATTCTCTTTTTTGTTCATTATGAAGTTTTTGTGTTTCAAGTTCACGTTTTTCTTTTAATTCTTTTGATATAGCAACCATTTGTCTTCGTCTTTGTATAACACTTTTAAGATCATCATCATTTTCACTATCAAAATTTTCATTATCATCATTAAATGTTGATGGTGATGATTGATGATTTTCATCATTTGTTATTCCACTTGAATTTTTTACTGTTAAATTTCTATTTTGTTTTTTTGATGAAATTTTTCCAATATCACCATTTTGTAATTGTAATTTTTTTTGTTTACTTTCTTCTTCTTGTGCTTTACGACGTTCAGATATTAATTGATTACGTTCACGTGTTGTTTCAGACATTGTACGAGTTAAATATTCAAAATAATCAGACATTATTTCACTATCAGTTGTTATTATATTAACTAATAATAAGAGAAGATCAATCTAAATTAAATTAAATTATTTTATTATTAAAAAATATTTTGTTTTTAGTTTAATTAATTTACTTGTTCTGATATTGATAAATCTTTTACTTCAGAATTTGTTAATTTATCTAAAATATTTCGAATATTTTCATTTTTTTCTTTTAATAAATATAAACGTGTTAATTCTTGACATGTAAATGGTGTTAATGATACATCAGTTAATTTAATATCATAAATTTGTTCAATATCTTCATCAATTAATATTTGTTCATTGGAATTTATTTCTATATCTTGTTGATCATTATTTAATTGTTGTTGTTGTTGTTGTTTATCATCATCATCATTACTATTTTCATCATTATTTAAACGATTTTCATCTTCTTTAAATAATAATTTCATTAATATTTGTAATAATTCAATAAAATAATTAAAAAATATTGTTGATGATGATGTTGTATATGCTTGTATTAAATAATCATGTTTAAATGAACGTAAAAATTGTTGTGTTGTTTTAGATAAATCATCTTGTAATGATGATAAAAATAATGAATTACATGATGTAATAAATGTACATATAACAAGTAAATCACCAGTATAATGTGATGGAATTGATATAATTGTTTGAATTTGTTTAGGTAATGGTAAAATTTTTGAAGATGTTAAATCTAAATCTTCATTAGATTTTTGTTCTAAACGTTTTGTTTGAAGAAATAATTTTTTTTCTTGATCAGTCATTTCTGATAAACGTCTTTTAAGTTCTAATTCTTCATATTTTTTTTGTATTAATGAACGATATTCATCAGGTAAACGTGAACGTTGTTTATCATTTAATGTACGTGCACAATGAAGTATAAGACGTTGAAATACACGAGATTGTATACCACGATCACGACGTGTTTTATCTAATTTTTGTAATAATGAATAAGGTACAGCAATATTATATGTTGTTTGAGATTTTTGTGAATGTTGATTATTTGAATTTGTATTTGAATTTTTTGTAAATTTCATATCATGTAATGTTAATTGTTTTTTTGTTTTTGTTGAAGTTTTTTGTTTTTGTGGAGAACGAGATTTTTTATTTGGGGATATTGTAGTTTGTGAAGATTTTTTAGGTGTTGTTGAAGTTGATTTAATTCTTTTTTTTGGACTTTTTGATTTATTTTCTTCATCGGATACGGTTATATCAATATCATCAAGATGACCATTTTGAGATGAAGCTATTATAAAGAAGAAAAACAAAACAACATAAGTTAGGTTTTTGTTTTGTTTAGGAAAATCTTTTTAAAAAATGAAATGATTTACTATTGTTTGTATCTTCATTTGATTTTTTATTTTCACCAAGTAAAGCAGCTTGTTCTTCAGCTTGTTTACGTAAAATACGTTCTTGTTCTCGAAGAATTTCCTAAGATAAAAAAAGAAATTAAATTTTTTTTTTTTGTTTTATAAATTTATTTATTTACATCAAGTGTAATAGTCATTGATTTTTTAAATTTTTCAATAATTGTTGATGATATACGATCTTTTATTTGATATTTTTCTTTAATTGAATCATCATAGAATATCCATGGACTATCTGCTCGATTGCCAAGACGAATAGCATATGAACGAATAAATGTTTTTAATTTTTCTCGATTAGGTAATAAATTACTTCGTCTATAAAAATAAAAAATAAAATGATTTTTTGATTTATTAATATATTTATTTCACTGTAATTCATTCGGTTGAACATTACTAATCACACGATCTTCATCTGATAATCGAATTGCATATTTGACATTTTTCATTTGCTAAATTTTAATATATATATATATATATAGAAATAAATAAAATAATTTTCATATTTTTACTTTATCTGATAATGGTTTTGATTGAACAGATGTTCGTTCTGATGTTCGCTTACGATGATCATCATTTTCTTCAATTCGTTCAATAGTACCTTTCACACTATTTATAAACGATATATTTATTATATTAAAAACAAATAATAATAATAAACATTACACTGTAGTATCACGTCGTTTTTTAAATTGAACTGCTTCACCAATAACAAAACCTTGTCTAAAAATAAATCAATATAAGAATTTTGAATTATAACAAAATCTTAATTCAAAATGAAACAAACATTACCCAAGTATAATTGAGACTTCTTCAGCTACTTTTTCCAATGGTTTAACACCTACATATTACAAATTATTTTATTCATTTTTATTTTTCTATAAAAATTTTACATACTATGATGTATAATATCAAATATAGATTTATTAAAATAAGTTGGTACAATCGTTGGTAATGATTTTCTTGTTTCAATTTCTGATAAATAAGCATCTTTATGTTTTAAACCTGCTCTCCATGTACATTCACATGTCCATCGTTCTAATTCATATGCTTTTTTTAATTTTTCATATAATTTATGACTTCGAAATTTTTCTCCTGTATGTTCAATAGTATAAAATTGTTCTTGTTCATTATCCTCTTTTAAATCATCTTCATTAAGATGAAATAATCGTCGACCAAACAGAGGCATTTAAATACCAAAAAAAGAAAAAGAAATATACATTAATATTAATTCATATTGATAAATCTGAAAGAGAAATTAAAATTAAATTAAAATTTAAAAATAAAAACACTAAATATTTGATTGTTATTACATTTATTATATTCGTTTAGTGTTTGCTTTTTTTTCTTTTTGTGTATCAATTTTGTTTTTATGATACAAAAAAAAAACTGCTACAATTATATAAAGAACAAAAAATAAAGAAGAAGAAAATAAGAAACCGGATGATATATACGCACTCACACAAAAAATAATAATAATATTAATAATAATACTGGATTTGGAATAGAAAGAATAGACACAAACAAAGCAGTATACTTTTCTTCCCGAATGGTCAAATACTAGTCTACATACATAAGCAGCAAAAAAAAAATTATTTTGTCAATAAATAATAAAATTAAAATTAATAACTCATCATGAGACATACACACACACATACATACATACATACATACATACAAATAAAAAATATATACGACGAGCGACAAGAAAATGGGTTACTGTAAATAATACTTAACAAAAAAAATTTTTCTTTTCAAATCTAATCTTTCTATATATGTTTGTTTGTTTGTTTGTTTTTTCCATTCCGATTATAGAGAAGCAAAAAAAAGAAATTATTGGTTATTTTTTTATACTAAAGAAATTATTTGAATAAATAAACGCTTGTTTTTACAGATAGGAGAAATAAAAAAAAATGACACCCCTTTCCATCATTTACAATGCAACGTGTTCTTTACTATACACATACAGATACACACCGGGCTCTTTTTAAGAGTCAAAAAAAGATGAATTTGTCTATGTGTTTAAAAAGAAAAAGCCGAGAAGAAGAAGAAGACAAAAACGCTAAAACTACCAATTATTATAATATATATACTTTTTTTTTTCTTTTAATTAATTCTAAGAGTGTCTATATATATATATGCACTCTTATTTTTTATTTTCATTAATGCCGCTTTGCGACATTGATGATATATCTTCATTACCAGTATTTAACCGAGAATTATCAATTGTTGTTGATGCATTATTACGTTCTCTTTCCATTGCAAGAATAAAATCATTAATATTATCGCGAAAACGAATCCATGCTTTTTCTGGTACTGTTATAGCTGTTCGAAGATTTGCACGAACCTTATTTATATTGAAAAAATATAAAAATATATATATAAGCAAAAAAAGAATCGTTTTTTTTAAATTTTATTTACTTCGGATATACGTAAAAAAATGCCACGATTATTTGAACCAATATCAAAATAAAAATTTTTATTTCCAACATGAAGATATTTACTTTCAGGTAATTCATTTGGTTCTAAAAATAAACAATATGAAAATATTTATTTTGTATTATAATATAAAAACATATTGTAATAAGTTTTGTTTTATAACCGACTAATTTACCTTTATTTATTTGTCTTTTTTAATGAATAAATAAGATTAATAATGCTACCTTAACATGACTGAATCAAAATATCTTTCTATTCGATATTTCTCTTTTATTTTTTTTTATAAAGCTTTTAAAATAAATTATTTGCCAGAAAAAAAACATGACTTGTCTATATATTCTGTATATAATTGCATGATGAATAAGAAATTTATTCTAGATTATTGTTTGTCTTTCTTACCTATTGCTGGTGGTGACTCGATACTATCTAAAACAAATGAAAAATGACATAATAATAATGAACTGATAAAGAATAAATACTATTAGCCCCATCTTTATCTATCAAATATATTTGTATTAAAAATTTATGCATAAATAAGATTTTTTTTTAAATATATATACAATTTTAAAAATATTCATTATATAATTTACTTGAGATAGATGCATGTAATATCCAATAAAAATAATTTAAAAAAATCGGAATTTTCATTCGAAATTTTTTCTTCAAATATTTTATTACTCAAAGTTTTTTTTATTTATATAAAAACTTCGTCATCAACAATTTTTTTTATAGATGTCGCTCTTTTGTTTTCTATTTCATACCTTTATCATCTTCATTTCCAAATTCTTCAAGTAAATTATTTAATGTATCCCGTAATTCATGTATACCTTGTGCAGGTAATGCAATTTGTGTACGTGGAGTATTAATTCCAACCATTGAAATCTATATATAAAATCAAAAATACATATTGAAAAAAAGAACACATCCAACAATGAATATTTAACATACACGTAAAAATCTTCCACGTTCATTTTCTTTTAAATCAAGATAGTATTTTCGATCATCACGTGTTATAAGTGTTGAACGAAGACGACCATCTTCAGTAGTTGGTTGATTATTAGGATTATATTCACCTAATTTGTAAAAATTTTTAATAAATTAATATAATAAAATAACTTTTTTATTACCCAATGTACGAATATGATCATCAAATGTATCTAAGTGATCACGTAATTCATGTGCAACATTCATTGACATTAATATACGACTTTTTCGACCACCAGCACTAACCTAAAATTAATATAAAATCAAAAATCTTTCAAAAGATCATTTAATAATTTGTTTACTTCAGCAATTTTTATAAATCGACCACGTCGATTTTGTTTAACATCCAAATAAAAACGTTTTGATTGAATATGAAGTGTTTTAGTTGCTAATTCTTCTTCACCGGCTGACGCGCCTAAAAATGAATGATTTTTATGAATAAAATAAATAAAATATTTTTTTTCTCTTTAAAATAACCTTGTTGTGACTGTTGCATTCGATCAGGATAATTATTGCGCGGTTGAATATTATATCCTCCTTCTGCCATTGTGAGAGCGTTAAATAAGTTTATTAGTAAAAATGTATGACACGTGCCGTTTGGAGTTTTTCAAAAAACCGAAACCTCTCTCTCACTCACACACCCAAAACTTGGCGTCTTCTCGCCAACAGATGATACTTAATTCCCGGCGATCTAAAAATATAGGAAAGTAACTATTTATTTATGTTCCTTTTTTTTTTCGTGCGGTAGAGCAAGGAGCAATTGCAACACCTACACACCCACTAACTAAGCAAGCAGTCAGCTCTCTCGTCACTGAAATAATACTCATTTTCTCGTTCTTTCTCTTTGTTTTGTTCGTTCTTTCCCAGCTGAAGAAGAATAATCATTTATATATTGACAAATGATTGGTTGATAGAGGTTATTTAAACATGAATTATGGTTCTTGTTTATTTCGTTATAATGAAACAAATAAATATTTCTCACATATTATGAGAAGACATTTTTTTCATAACTGAATCGTTGATCAACACATACATATACTTACATATACTCAAAATGAGCTAAGTCTTGATAAAATTTACACAAAATATTATCTTGATTATATTTAAAATACATAGATGACGCTCTATACTGATTTATTGTAACCGAGAAATACATTTAACCATTGAAACGAGGACACTAGATAATGACACCTATAAAATAGGACGAATAAAAATGTTCAAGATGAAAATAAGATATAATAATATTGCCATCTATAGCAAACTTTTGTATATAAACATATTTTTAATTAAATGGGTTATAAAACAATATAAACAAGTGCATCAGTGAATTCATTATAGAAATCATACAATCAGTCATCCGCATCAGCTAGTAGATTAATAATCATGTTCGATAGATCAGTCAGCATTTTATAAGCACATTCAATCTATTGATAAATAGATGAATATATATTTATTTCATTATATTGAAATATTTTTCAATACATAATTTTGAATATTTATTAGTTTGGCATCATTAGCGACATCTTTATCATTTGTTTCTCTTTTTTTTTATATTGTCTTGTTCTAGTTAATGTTGTCAAGTGAATGTTGTTGTTATTGTTGTTGTTGACTTTTTCTTAATATTATCTTGTTTCAGACTTTTTGTGTGTAGGAGTATATATTAATCATTCGAACGATTGAATAGAAATGGCTGATCAATTAACCGAAGAACAAATTGCTGAATTTAAAGAAGCATTTTCACTTTTTGATAAAGATGGAGATGGAACAATTACAACAAAAGAATTAGGTTTATTAAATAAGAAAATAAAGATTGGTAATTTATTAATATATTTTTATTTTTAGGTACGGTTATGCGTAGTTTAGGACAGAATCCAACTGAGGCTGAATTACAAGATATGATTAATGAAGTAGATGCTGATGGTAAGAATTTTATGATATTATTTTTAAATTTAATTGAATATTTTTATTCTTATTTAGGTAATGGCACAATTGATTTTCCTGAATTTTTAACAATGATGGCGCGTAAAATGAAAGATACTGATAGTGAAGAAGAAATTCGTGAAGCATTCCGTGTATTTGACAAAGATGGAAATGGATTTATATCAGCAGCTGAACTTCGGTTAGTTTAAATATTTAATTATATATTTGGGCCTTTTTTTTTATAAATACATTTATTTAAATTTTCTAGCCATGTGATGACTAATTTGGGTGAAAAATTGACGGATGAAGAAGTTGATGAGATGATTCGCGAAGCAGATATTGATGGAGGTATATTTAAATAATAAATTATTTTATAAAAGAAAATAATTTTCATATGAATCATTTTCTCTATTTCAGATGGTCAAGTTAATTATGAAGAATTCGTTACAATGATGACTTCAAAATAATTGTGACCAAGGACGTATCATTCATCATTATATATTTACACAAATTTCTTTTTCTTTTTTGTTTATCATCGTTGTTGTGTGCGTGTAAGCTATTTTCGTTTGTTCATTTTACTCTGCTCTTTTTTTTTTCTTTTGTTCTAAAACTATTTACTATTCAACAAAAACACATACCTGTCTTCTTGTTTTCTTTTATTCTTTTTGTCACAAACGCATACACTAACATATTAAACTTTGACTAAAAACAAAAAATTCTTTCTTCAGTTTACTTTGTTTCGTTGACGTCAACTTTTTTTTTCTTTTTGACTTATATTGGGTAATTTTTCTTGATTTTCGTTTTTGCATCATTTATATATTCAGGTTCTCAGTGGAAGATCTATTTCTAACAAGGATTTACTTACACACATATTTATATAAACACCTATTGTTTTCTTTTTTTTTTTCTTTTTTGTTGCTATATATTTGTTTAGTACAAACAAAAAACATATATATACATTCAAATGTAAAAGTAAATTATTTATGAACAACTTTTAATCTGTAAATGTGTGTTTGAGGAAGAAAGAGAGATAGTACAAACATTATCTCTTGTACTTTTGATGTTGGCTTATTTCCTTAATAACTGTGTGTATGTGCGTGTGTGTATGCTTTTATTTGCTGACTCGCACACTTTCACTTGTTCCCTCATGATATCCGTCTGTTTTTCTTTTTCTCTTTTCTCAAAAACAAAAGGAAATAAAAATGAAATTCATTGAATAAGTGTTCTTTTCTAATGTACATTACATATTAATATTCGTTTTAATTGATTTATATATTTGTCAAAGTAGAATATATATCTTTTCAAGTAGATTAAGAATAACAAAAAGCAATCTATTTGAACATGATAAGAAGAAAAATGATGAGAAAAAACAGGCAATTATATTAGAGAAAAAGAAACTGCTCATCAACTAAGAATTCCCGCGCGTCTTCTTTAGCTTTAATAAAACTTGAGTTACTCAGCCAATGCGTACAATATGAAGAGTAGATATAGAGAATAGACAAGAAAGAGTAAGTTGAAATATTTTTTTGCTGCTGATGTGTCGTTGACTATGAAGACGGAGGCTTCGACTCTAACATTGTCGGTCGTTATTCGTCCGCCAAACGAGAAAAAGAAGGACAAAATACGAATGAGCAAAGAAGAGTCTGGGGCAAAAGAAACGAAGGAAAAGCAAGAGAGAAAATACAGAGCCCAATTCGCTCGACACGTCTCACTCCACTGTTGCCATCATCAGTCGATCTACTAGTAGCAAGTTACTCGCGTGAACTAAAAATATGGCAAGTGGTGAAGCAGTAAGTAATCTTTTCTTTTTTATTACATGAAAGTTTTATTGATACCTAGCATTTTGATTTATTATTATTAGATAAAAACAACTGATTCTGTTACCAGTCATATAAATAGTAAGTAAATGAAATATTATTTGATAAGATATAATAGTACTGACGTTAATTATTTATTAAATTATTAAGATGCACCATTGAGATCAATTATTGAAACTCCACTTACTGATTCACTTATAAATGGAATCTTTCAACAACAAAATAATGTAGATTATCGCTAAATTATGATTAATTTTCATATTAATAATTTCATCTTTTCCTTTTTATATATAGGATGGATCTTTTCCACCAACACCTCAGTTAGAAAAATTATTTAATGTTGATTTTGAATCTATTAAACGTGATTTACATGCTAAAGGTTTAGATTCATCAAGTATTTATATAGTTTTATTAAATTTATTATTTTATTTTTTAATATTTAGTTTCAGATGAAATTCATCGACTCATATCAACGGCTTCCATTCTTTTTTATTTTTTATATCATAGTCAAAAAACAAATTTTCCTGTTGATTTAAATGCTATTAAACAATTTATATCTATTGCACGTTCAGAATTAGAAAGTGTAAATAAAATATTTTCAAAATTATTTTCTTTATTTTTTAAATAAATATATATATATTTTCTATTAGTTTTCATCAAAAGATGATCCAATCATGCAAACATATATTGATAAAGGTGAATTAGCTGTTAAATATGTTATTGATACACGTGAGAAATATGCGAATATTTGTAAACAAATAAATTTATCAGAAACAAGTTGGGAATCTTATATTCAACATTTAATGGGTTTAGCATAAACAAAAAACAACAATAAACAATATTAATATATCAATATCTTTTTTTTTTCTATTTACTTGTATTTCTGGAATATAAAATAAACTGTTTAATTTGAAAGATAATCATTTATTTTCAATGTACAATATTAAAAATAAATAAATGTTAATAATCAAAATATTATCATAATAAAGAAAACAAATATTAGTGGAAAAGGCTAATTGATATCATTAGAACTATTATTTGATATATGTATGTATGACCTTAGATATAAGAATTTTCTATTTTGATGATTATTCTAATAAAATTTTTTGCTTAATTAGACACATATATAAAGTTTGAATTTTTTTTCATTATAGCAATTGTTTATTATTTAAGATAATCAATTGAGTTATTTTCAAAATCTAATAATTTAATTTTAGCTTTTATTATTATTTAGGATTGCATTAAAAATAAGTGAGATCATGACATTCGTAAATTTGAATTGTATTTATAAATTCATTTATAGAAATGAGTATCTTGGTTCCTTTATCGTTGATTAACAATCCAATAAACGATAATTTAAAAAAAAACGTATTTTAACTATTGACATGTTTGTAGTGCACTACTCAAAATATAATATTTACAATCCTAAATTCTAAATATTAGAATTCAAATTGCGAAGAAGTAATGTGTATATTGATTTAGGCAAAAAAAAATTGTTAATTAAAATTCGATTGAATATTTTCAAGAAATAGGAAAATATACTAAGTAACTAAAATATTTTGTTTTCTTCCATTTTGAATAAATTAATATTATTATTTCAATATAGAAAACCTTCATAAATGAGAATGTTAGGAATATTAATTAATATTTGTGAAAGCCAGATATATATATATATTTGACTTACTAATCTACAGAAAAAAAAAAATATACTTGATCATTTCCGGTGATGTAATTCTATTCTCTTGAGACAATTCACATTCATTTTTATGTATATCAAGATTATTTATTATTTTCTGAGAGAATGATCAAACTGCTTGTTAATACGGAACATAGAAAATTAAAATAATAAATGATTATATATAGATAGAAGTTCCGTTTATATGATGGTATAATATTAAAAGACAATATTTAAATACAAATTAATAAGATTTTTTTTCTTAGATAGTTGAAGAAAAATCAATTGTATTCGTATGATTTGAAATAGTAAATATAATGAATTTTAATAATCATCAATAAGAAATATTGTCAATCGATTATTATGAATTATTTCTACATTATATAGTAGCTGAACAAAATTTTTTGCAGTAAATATATGAAATATATTTTGAACGTTAATATATGATGTTTATAAGTTTTTCGATAAGGTTTTAAATTATTTTTCTTTTTCTTGAAATTAAATAATTTAACGCTTATTAATCTTATTCTATCCTTTTTAATCATATTGTTTTCTCTTGTTCTCTTATAAATTCATGTCATGCTTATTATTTCTATTTGATATAAGATGAATTATCGAATGTGTTTTTCATATATTTAGATTATCCTTGACAAATATCATTTATTTCATTCACATACGCTTCTAATTAAAGGCAATGTACCTATTCCAATAAGCTGTCCTCTATGTCATACGGTACTTTCCGAAAATCGTTTTTTTTTAATGTTATTTTCTAGAATCTAACAAAGTTTTGAGCTATCGTTACGAAT
>JAJEKB010000657.1:0-30015 GCA_022393335.1 Macrotrachela quadricornifera | reverse complement strand
TTTTTTTATTAGAAAATAAACCTTCAGCAACAAATGGTATTTCAAATCCATTAGCTACACCTGCTTCTACTTCAATTTCTAATACTTTCTCTTCCGTAACAAATCTTGACAAGTATTAAAAAAGAAAATATTCATAATATTAGTTTTTTTAAATAAAAATTTTTCTTACTTTATATTCGGACATTCATCACATACTTGTTCTTGTACCATTTGAAACTAAAATAAAATTCTCAAAACAATATATAATTCTTTATTTATAAATCTAAAGAAAATAATGTTACATATCTATAGATAAACAAAAAGTTCTAGATATGTTTGTGCATGTAGGCGTAAATTCATTAGAATATTGTCCTGTTCTGATATATGAGTACAAAAATAGCTTTTGTGTATCCTATTATGTATGCATATTCTAGTACTATATAACCTTTATATATGGTACATACATCTGTATGTAATACATCTCAATTAGATTTCGACAACGTACTTTTGTCATATATAATTTAAAAACAAAAAGAAACGGAATTTTTATTTTTAAAAAATCTTACACGTCCAGGACCCATTTGAGTTGTTCGCATTTCCATTCGACAATTACATTTTCGTGAACCAGATGTTTGTTTTGCAACTGGTTTAGCTCGAACAACCTAAATAAATAAATTTATAAAAAATATAAAAATTAATATTCATAATTATACTTCAATAAAATTTCCATTATAAACTTCTTCAAGTGTTACATATAAATCTATAACTACATCTCCACCACGTGGTACATGTGCATGTTCATCATCTCTCGAACCACCAAAATGAAAGAAATCACCAAAAAAACTAAATAAAAAAAAAACCATATTAAATTTATTATTAATTTATATATAAATTAATAAACCTTGAAAATGGATCATGGAATGAATTATCACCACCTTGTCGTGTTAAACCTTCTTCACCATGTTTATCATATATTTTTCGTTTATCAGAATCAGATAATGCCTAAAAAAATATCCAATAAAATATTTTAAATACATATATATATATATATATAAAGAAATAATTTTACTTCATAAGCAGCACCTAAATCTTGAAAACGTTCTTGTGCTTTTGGATCATTTTTATTTTTATCCGGATGTAATTCTTTTGCTAATTTACGATAAGATTTTTTTATTTGATTTAATGTTGCTGTTCTTGGTAGATTTAAAATTTTATAAAAATCACGACTAAAAATAAATGAATTAAATTTGATTTTAAATTTGAAAAAAAAAATTATTTGAATTACGAACCCAGCTAAAATCAGATCTATTATACATATTAAAAAGAATAAGACCAATAAATATGTAATACAATTGATTTTCATCTAAAACATGTTTTTATTTTTAAAAGAATTTATTTATTTTTTTGATCGTTTTCAATACGTTTTCTTTTTATTTAAACACAAAAGAGAGAAAAAAGAATTTATTAGTTAGTTTGTTTAATTTCTTTTTTTTTTTACGTTTGATTCTCAATGTGTACAATGGTTATCCTGATAGAAAAAAAACGAGACGAACGAAGAAGAAACGCGGAAGACAGTAAAATGTATGATTTGCGCTCACGCATAGTAGCACCGGGTGTAGCTCAGAGCAATTAAAGTAAGAAAAGGTACAGGGATTATTTATGGTTTTGATTTTTTTTTCTCTCCACATACGTTAAATGCTTAATCGACAAATATTCAACATTGGACGGGAATAGCAAAAGAGACAAAAAAAAAAAGAAAAAAAAAGGAAAAGCAGAAATTGTAAAAAGAAAAAAAAAGAATATACGCATAAAACACGCACACAAACATAAGATTTTTAAGAAATTAAAATCTAAGATCATCGTTAAAATGATGTTGATTAATTAATTCTCGATTTTGTTTCTTAATAAACGAATTTTCAAGAAATTTTAAACGATTATTAAAATCATCCATACAACGATCAAAATCATTCAAACGACGATTGATTAAGTCTAATTGATATAAGATAGTATCATATTGTTTATTAATTGATTTTTGCTCGATTTTAGATAATGATGAGGAAGGTTTTGAATAAACAAATTCGATATCATTCTAAATAAAAGAATATACATTAGTTTCTATAAATATTATATGTTATCAACATTAAAACAAAACTATGTTAAGATTACATATTAGTAGAAAGTGACGTTTGATGGTTCTTAGGAATATTTTAGGTTAAGGGGAGGAAAAGGTATACCCATTAGATATAAAAGCAAATCTCTAATATTTTTCAAGAATATAATATAAACATGCATACATGCAGCTAAAATCACAAAAGCAAATGATGATTATCTTACTAAATTTGAACTGTAGTAATTAAGATGTATGTATGTATTTGTGTGTATATGCACGTAGTAAATAAATTGAAAAATAAATAAATGAAAAAGAAAGAAAAGAAGAAAAGTGAAACAAAAAGAAAATATTGTTGTTTAATTATATAAAAAAAAGAAGAAAGATAATTAATCATCAAGATCATCAACTGGTGCTTCATATTGTGATAAACGTTCTTCTAATGTTTTAATACGTCGTTCATGTCCTTTAACAATTATTTTCACTCGACGCATTTCTTCAACGAGTTTATCAAGAAATTCATTATCCACATGCTGAAATAAATTTATTATTATAATGATAATAAAAATTAATTCATTTCTTTTCCTGATATATTCATATAGAAAATAGATATAGATATATACCTGTCCTTGTTGAGGTGCAGCACCACCATTATTAGCACTTTTTTGTGGTGAAGAATTTTGTGGTGACGTTGGTGAAGTTTTTTGAGTAGTTGATGATTTACCAAAAACAACTTCTTGTTTTTGTTGATTTGTATTACCCAAATTTAATCCACCACTGCTGACATTTGAATGAGATTTTGTACCCGAATGAAGATCACGAACAGATACCTAATAAATATAAAATAATATTAATATAATATTATTTTAATCTTACTTACTAATTGAGGATTAGCATCTTTACCAGCAAACCAATCATCAGCTGTTATAGCATGTTCTTCAGCTGTTGTATCAGGATAAAGATCTTCTTGAAAAAGTTCAGACTAAAAAGAAAAAAATTAAATTTCAAATAAATTTAATAAAAAAAACGATATACTTTTCGAGGTACAGTAAAACTAATTACTTCACAAAGACCACTATTGAGCAATTTAAAAAAACTAAAATAAAATATTTAATAAACAAAAAAAAAAAGATTTATTTATTACATACCGAGCTATTTCACATGTTCCAATATTCATTCCACGTTTTGGCATAACTCCCATACCGCGTTGTGGATCAGATGATGAATATGTATTTATATAATGTATATAAGGTGCTTCTGGTGTATATTCAAAATATCGAATAGTTGAATCACCCTATATAAAATTTATTTTTTTTTTAGCATTATATAAAACTTAAATATTCACCTTTCCACAAAGGAAAATTAAACTAGTATCTTCATCATAAAATGGAAATAGAATACCATTAGATGAATCAAGTTCTTCCATTGTTAAAGCATTACCCAAATTATCCTTTAAAACAAAAAAGAATCAATAAATTTTTAAATAGTCTCTCTTTTGTTTTATATTTATAAACCTCGTCCCAAAGTGCATATTGTCTTTCTGACATTCTCGAAAATCCAGTCGAAAATATTCGACCATCACGTAAATAAATAGCTCGTGCTGGTTTAGCTCCTTGATGACCCATTCCTGACTAGAATTAAAGAAATAAAATGTCAAAAAAACCTAATAAAACATTTATTTTGTTTTTTTTTCTTATCAATTTAACCTTAATAACTTGACCAGTACGTGGATTAATAACACGAAATATTTTATCTTTACATGATGTAACAATACGTGAACCATTATAATTCCATGAAACACTTAAAATAACTTCAGGATGACAATCAATTGTTGTTAAAATTGTTGATTTACCAACATTCCATATAAAAATTTTCATATCACCACCTGATATAAGAAAAAAAAACGAAACGAATTTTTTTTGTAAATTTTAAAATAAACATAAAATTTACCAGCACTAAGTAAAACATTAAGTGCACTTGGATGCCAAAGTACTTGTCCAACACGTCGTTGATGTGCAACAAGATCAACAGCTGGTTGTGTTAAATTATTTGATGCTAAACCACCATCAGGTATTTGCCAAACTTTAACTGTACAATCTTCTGAACCACTTGCTATAACATTATCATTATGTGGACACCATGCTATATCAAGTACTGCAGCTTTATGTCCTGTAACTAATGGTACATCGCGATCAATACGTCCAACTTTATCAAGTGGTATAACAAGAAATGCACCACCACCAGCTGATTCAGTTATAACAGCAAGAAATTTTGGATTAACTGAACAAAATGTTGAATCCCAAGCACTTTTTGTTATACGAATATTTTCGTAACAATCTTGTTTTTTAGCTGCTTGACCAAAGACATGACTTAAATAAAAATATAAGAACATATTGTATTTTTTTCTCTATTAAAATAGACCAAAAAAAAGAAAATATTTACCGAAATTTACTATTACGAACAACTCGAGCCATGTATAATAAAATGAGATAATCGTGGTACTATATTCTGAGATAGTTTTGATGAGATGACGACAATAGCAATAACAACCTGAAATAAACATACAGTTATCATACCCCAATGTACATTCATATTCTTTTTTTTTTCTTCTTTCTTTTTCTTTTTCTATTCTCCTCCGCACTATATGCTAACACAGTATGTAAGCAACTGCTGATGAAAATAAACGAGTTCTTATGATAAATCGACGCATATATCGATCAAGCAATTGTTGCGACATCTTCGCTCAAAAACAAACCGAATGACATAGATTATCTTTCTTTCCGTATATAGTAATAAATATGACGCAGCAATGCAAAAAAAAAAAAACGAAGAAAGAAAAAGGAAAACTGTCATTTATTCTGTCGAAACTCATCAATGACCTCATGTATGTTTCTTTTACTTATGTATAAAAAAAACTATTGATTTAAAGAAATCAAGAAAACTATCAATGTCCTTCTTCCAATCAACAGGTACATTCCCTTCGATAAATAGACATACATATATGTATATATTCTTTTTTTTTTTATAACATCTCACATCATTAGTATTCGTAACATGTTATAGTGAAATATAAAATTACCTTAGAACAAAAAAAAAGTGAATATAAATAAATACGTTAACTGTTATTATAATTCATGTTATAAATATGTTTTTATTGATGTTAATATCTGAAATAAATAAAAAATGAAAATGTTCAATTTGTTTTGATTTTTTTAATTTTTTTTTTGTTTTTGTTTTTTTGTTTTTTTGTTTATTGTAAAGATCGATTGAACTGGACAGAGAACGAAGAAAATGATTGTCCGTTGTTGTGATTAAATGAAGACAAAAGAAAACGTTGTGATTTCTTATTGGTCATGAATTTCCATTGTATGCTTCCATCTATCTAATACATATAATAAAAATATGAAAATCTATCAAATAAAATTCAATTTAAATATTTTTTAATAATATATTTTCATTTCTATTAAACGAAGGTATTTTTAGAGAATTTTATTTGATATATTTTATTAACCAATAAAAATTTACGAATCAAAAATTGACTTATTAATGACATAATAATATATTGTAACATTTTTTTAGAAAATTTTTTTTTATAAAAAAACAAATTCCAATAATATGCGTTCATCTATAACTGTATTCTTTATTTTATTCAATATTCTTTTATGCTGTGTGTTATTAGTAGCAAAAAAAATTCCAGATGAAGATTTTTCTGAATTTGATGATTTTGATGATGAAGAATTTGTTATTGGTATGAAAAATTAAATTTATTTTGAAAGAAAAAAAAATCAATTTTCTTTTTTTATTTTAGAAACTCCATCTCCATCCGGTGCTAATCCATTACCATCTAAAATACAATCAAATAAACTTGAATCATCTAATAATGATGGTCTATCTCAACCATCATTAAGTAAAACAACAGATGAAATAATTAATGATGATGTAACTGTTGATGATGAGGATGATGATGATCTCATGTTTGATGAAGAAGAATTTGATACGGTAAAGAATTGAATCTTTCTTTTTTTTGGTTTTAAATTTATATTTATTTCTAAATGTCAATCAAAGAAAAAAAAAACAGATTAGATTAATTTTTGATCTATTACATCAATTAAATTAGATTGATAATATTATAACATTAAATTTTTTATGTTTATAATGGTGATATAATACTCTGTAGATAAGGTATAAAGGTCAAGATTGATGATATAACCTTTATTTTGTTGTTGCTAAAAATTTTAAGAAAACACTCTTCTCAAATTATGAACGTAAACAAATGTGATGGCAATATTTTATAAGATCACTAAAAGATTATAATGTAAGATTTCTGAAATCATGATTAGTTTTTATTCTGAGTAAGAAAGTAATATATAATATTTTTTTGTCATTAATAATCATTCAATATCGTTAGATCTTAAATCTTGTTTTTTTTTATTTTGTAAAATAAACAAAAGAAAATATTTGATTCTTAGATAATTATAATGCATTAGACATTCCTAAATTATTAATAATAAAAATAGGATACTAAATTTTAAAATATATTTTTTTTCATATTTAGTCTGATCCATTTACATCTTCATTTTCATCAGGATCATCAACACCAAATTTAACAATAACTGAAGTTCCTGCTAATTTAACAGGTAATCGTTGGGAAGCATATCATTGTGAAGCAATTATGATTCTTGTACTTCTTGGTTATTTAATAAATTTTCTTATTGGTCGTTCAAAAAATGCACGTCTTGCATCAATTATTTATCATTCACAACGTGATTT
The DNA here is from genome assembly GCA_022393335.1 of Macrotrachela quadricornifera. Lineage (NCBI taxonomy): Eukaryota > Metazoa > Rotifera > Eurotatoria > Philodinida > Philodinidae > Macrotrachela > Macrotrachela quadricornifera. The sequence goes on along the minus strand of JAJEKB010000657.1, from coordinate 23,159 downwards.
ATTAGAAAGAAATTTTGCTGCTATTGGTGATAATGGTCAAACACGAAATATTCAATCAACAGATGATCAAATAAATAATGATTTATCAATAAATAATATGTATAAAGAATCTGAAAGTTTATATATACTATGGTGTAGTGGTCGAATATCTATTGAAAGTATGCTTATTGAAATACGTTTTATAAAACGACAATGTTTATTTAATTCATTGGCTGCATTAATTAAATCAATAAATGATACAATTGTTTATACAATTGATTATAGTAAAGATGATATAGAAACATTTGTATTCTGTTTAGCAAAAAAACGTTGTGCAGCAAAATTACATCGTGATATGAATGATCTTAGTCAATTTTGTTCAGAAAGAAAAAATGCTGACAAACGTGGTTTAAATGGATCCTATCAAATATTAAGTGAAATTGGTGAAGTATCAAGTACTATCATTGATAATCGAGTTGCAGATTTTATTGACAAGTACGAATTATTTTTAATGTTAATAGAAAATGTTTTGTTGTTATAATCTAATATTAAATCTTTATCTTTCGTTTTTTTTTGTTTTGTCTTAGATTTCCTGATGCACTTGAATATATTCATATTAGTGATCAATATACAGGTATGAAAACGCAAAATGATAGTCAACAATCATCATCAAATTCATCAAATAATGCTAATAATACATCAACTACTGGTAGTGCATCACAACAACAAGATGCATTAAATACAAATGAACGTTCTGTTCGTCGTGTATTAATTATTGCATTTAATTTAATTGCACATAATGATCGTTCATTACAAGTAACAACAGAAAGTATTGGTAGTGATTATTTACGTTTTGTATTATATTTAATTGATCGTGTTAGTTCATTTCGTTTTACATCAAAAGATTCAAAAACAAAAACTATTAAAAATCGTCAACGTATTGAAGAACAATTTTTAAAAAATGTTTATCAACAAAGACAAGAACAAGCACAACAAAGACGTGAAGAAAAACGTCGTGCTGAAAAAGAAAAAATTATGCAATCTGATGATCCTGAAAGACAACGTAAATGGGAAGAAAAAGAACATAAACGTGAAATGAAAAGACGACAACCAAAAATGAAACAAATGAAAGTTAAAGCTATGTAATTATAGAACAAAATCAATAATAAATTCATTTATTGATCAATATTCATCATGTGTCATTATTACTCTCTTCAAATTTTTTTTTCTCTGTTGTTTTGTATCGCAATCTCAATATTTTTTCTCTTGTATATGATGTCGAACAATCATATTAAAAAAAAAGGGCACTTTTGTGTTATTCTACGTCATTTTTAGGAATATATCGAAAATAAAATTTTAAATAACTATTATTTATGAAAGTTTATTTGGCGAATGGCTTCAATATAATAAACAAAAGAAATGTAGATAGTGTTTAGAAAAAAAAACAAACCATATAAAATTAAAGTATATGTTCAATAATTTTGTTTCATCTTGAATAGTTGTATTATAGTTATATGATTATTATTCATTCCTATAACATCTTTTCTCGCCATTTCCTAAATACGAAACATACAAACATTTATTTTTTTATATGAATGGAAATGTCAGTCTTAGAATTTTGCAATATTATACATATAATTTGTCTTTCATACTTCAAAATTTTTGATTATATATTTTATAAAAAATTTTATTTTCAAGAAATGAAGATACAAAAAAGTACGAATGCTTTTTAGTCTTGATTCGTACAGACAAAAAGAATATTAAACAATGAAATTATTAGTTTATTTAGAAAAATACTTCAGGAAATTTTGTTTTTTTTTTGAATAGTGAATAAATATACATAGTGAAGATACGCTTTTCTTTGCAGACAATATTTTAATTATAACTAGAAGCGAAAGCATGATGACATTTGTCATGTCTGCACAACTATTTCCTGATAATTCATTTAATATTGAATAACCTTGTATTACTAATTACACGGTAAAAATAATAAAACCTTCTTTCCTTCCGTCATGACTTGAAGTTAAAAATTTTATCATTATGAATATAAAATGCCGGGCTATTTATATCTGGCATGATTTACTTCTTTTGGTGTTGTTCTTCAAATAAAACGGTTCATAATAATTGTGACATCTAATACAGGATTTTTACTAGTCATGTATTTATTTTTCTTGTAAAAGTAAAGAAGTTTTTTTGCTCTTTTTTGATGAATATGCTAGAAAATCTATATGAACTTTGTCAGAACATTAAAATCTGTTATTTTTTCAACCAGGGACTTTAATTTGAGACATGTAAGAATAAATAATCTTGTCTGAATATGAAAAAAACACAAGAATGTTGATTAGGGCACATATATGTGTGCATGATTATGATGAATGAGAGTAGGTCATTTGCAATTATGGATTTTAATTATAATAGAACATCATTCTTTCTATCTAAAAACTATTTTATTCTTTAATACGATAATGCTATCTATCAACTAAGATTTGCAAGTTTTCTCCATGATACATTGTTTTTTTAAGATGAATACAACGAAGATGATGCTTAATTTATGAAAACTTCTCCAAATGTTTTTTTTTTATTGAATTTTGAAAGAAGAAATGCATAAATTTGCTGAAATAATGCATACAATCTGAAGATACAATAATAATTATCATGAAAATGCATAATTTATTGCAATACAGACTAGAAGATGTTGATCCAAGAATAAAATACATATGAATTTATAAAAGAAATGTTTCTATAGTTAACATTCTAAATATCATCATGTTCTATTGTATATCATTGAGACATCAATAGATAGAATTTACAAAGAAAATAATTTTTTTGCATTTTCTGTCGAATGTTTAGCAATTTCATCAGTTGAAACAGAATAACATTCTGCTAATTTCTTTACAACATAAGGTAAATAACTTGGTTCATTATTTTGTGGCCAAGGTTTTGGAATATTCCGTGGTAATAAAAATGGTGCATCAGTTTCAATTAAAAGACGATCTAGTGGTATATATGGAATTAATTTTACTAAATCTTTACCACGTCTTTCATCACATATCCAACCAGTAATACCAATATAAAGATTAAGTGATAAATATCGTTGAAGAACATCAATAGATCCATTAGTAAAACAATGAATAACACCACGAAAATTTTCATGTTGAGAATATTTTTCTAACATAGATATCATATCTGTAGAAGCTGATCGTTCATGCATAAATAATGGAAGATTATAATTACAAGCAAGTTGTAATTGTGTATCAAATACATGTCGTTGATCATCAGGTAGAGAAAAATTACGATCAAAATCAAGACCACATTCACCTAGAGCAACAATAGTTTTATTTGTTTTATTCATTTCTAATAAATTTATAAGTTGTTCTCGATAATTATATGTTATATGACGTGTAGCTTCATGTGGATGAATACCAATAGTTGAATAAAGTTTAACTAATTGTTGTTCTTGATTATATTTTGTAGCAATACGAATTGCTTCACGACTAGCTGATAAACTTGTACCAGTAATAATAATATCTAAAACTTGAGCTTTACTAGCTCGATCTAATACTTGATGAAGATTCTGTTTAAATGATCTATGTGTAAGATTTGCTCCAATATCAATAAGACTATATGTAGTAGAAGTATTTGTAGCCATCATACGACGAAAAAGTTTCAAAATGACCATCAATATGTAAGAATAAAAAGAAAAGTTAGAAGAAAAATTAAAATTACATTATGTTTGTGCAATACTGTCATACATGACGTCAATTTTAACCATTGTTGTTGTGTTTTTCTTTTTATATCGTTATAATCGATATTACAGAATAATCATAAAATAAGAACAACATTTATATACATAAAAACTAATCTAATATAATGATATTTCATGATACGGATATCACTCAACAAAAAGAAAAAAAAAACTCCATAGCTAGATTTTGAAAAAGAAAAACAAACTCGATACATCTAAGAAAAAGAAAAAGAATGTCGAAAAGAAATAACAAACGATAATGATATACAACAAATATCGTATATAAATATTGAGCGAAAATCGCTGAAGAAGAAAAGAAGAAAAAAAGAAAAAGAAAATAATCCCTGAGATAATAATAATAAGAATAATAAGATAGATAAGTTATGTTAATATTCCACCACGTGATTTAATGCTATTTGCTATTTTAAGAATTTTTCCAAGACGATCTTTTGGATTAAGTTTTTTTGGTGTAGAAGATGGTAAACGTTTTTTATTTGTTGTTACTCCACTTGGATTATTAGCTGATGATGACGATGATGAAGGTTTTGAATTGGGTGTTGAAAGTAATTTCTTCCGATTCAGATTAGATGATGTTGGATCTAAATATTTAAAAAAACAATAACTAAGTACTGATGTAAAAGTCCTGACATGCATGTCAGGCTTTGTAGTTCGACAGATTGAAATATTAGCTTTTCAAAAACCTGGCTTTGAGTCAATTAAACTTCATTGCAACGCCGAGGTGCGCTTTCATTCGATAGATGAACAGTTTTCTCATCTCTCTAAACTTTCAATGTGATTTACGCTTTGTGCTTATAATAAAATTTAGTTTTAAGTAATTAATTAGATACTGCTTTTCACGCACTTTTAGAATATTGAACTCAAACTGATCCTTCAAAAGGTCATCTTTTCCTAAATATAGATTGGCCCATATCTACAAACGGTAATATTTGTTTGAATTCAAACTTTTTTCAAGATAGAACCTCAGTTAATTAGTAAATTTAGAAAATGCAAGAAGATGAAGTCACATAAGTTTCGACTCGTTGTAAGTCAAAAATTTTTATTTGAAAAATGTATTTTTGATCTACAAATTGAGTTTTAGCAATTTTTTTATTTATTCACAGTTAAGTTTCAATATCTTATGCTAAAACTTATGCATCAGTCATTTGATATGAAAATAAATAAAACAATATCTTACCATCACTCTTGATCTTTTTTGTTATTTTCTATAATAAATTTATTTTATTTAATAATAGAATAAAAAGTCTTATTTTTTTTTCTTACATTTATTTTTTCTGTTTCTGTTAATGATTTTGATTTTAATTTTTCTATTAAAAAAAAAGAATAAAATTTAATATACGAATTAATTAAAAATATTATAAATTTACTTGATGATTTTTTTTTCTCTGAAGAACTATGTTCACGTTTTATTTTACTCTCTTTACTTGGATGATCTAAATAAAATATATTAGTATTATTTAAGAAAGAATTCTCAAGGTATAATATGCTCAAATATGAAAGTTTGAATAATGATGTGTCTGTTCAATAGTCATTGTTGAGAAACTTATAAAACTAAATTTTTATGCAAAAAAAATCTTTGTTGACTGGTACGGCGAGATTTAAGGTCCAACAAAATTTAAAAGAAGGCAAAAATTACCATAGTTATAATGATAATTACGAGAAAATATGTCGAAATTCAATGTTTAATAACTATTTAATCATCAATCATTTAATTTTCAAGCAAAACTAATGAAATACAAGTTTTCTGAATCAGTTGTTATTATTAATTTCGTATAAGATATTGTTTTTGATGGTTAAATAAGTTTTAAATCATTAAATTTTAACATATATATCAAATATCTCAGTCCTTAATTATTCTATTCATGGCTTTTTAAATATCATGATTTCTGCAGTTTTATACGTATATTTTTAGATGAAATATTATTTGAGAAGATCGATCACAAAAATTAGTAAATTATGAGTGAAAGAAAAAGAAGAAGGAAAACATGAATATTTTCATAAAAAAATTGTTTTTAAAGATTTTTTGACAAAGACTATCGAAATCAAATTTAAACTTACAATAATCATTATCCATTGTCGAATTTTTAACAAATGAAGCAAGACCACCATCAGCTATATCTTTTAATGTTTCATTATTATCATGACTTTCATTATTATCTGTATTTAATGAACCAATATTTGATGAAGTATTTGTGTCACTTGATGAAGTATTATCATCATTATCATCCGATTCATCATGATTTGATCTATAGATAATATTTTAATTTTCAATGAAAATTAGATAAATAAAAATATAAAATATTTTAAAAAACTATTCAATAGAAATTAATAATACTACTCATGCTTATACTTCGTCATTGTGGATATGAAGAACTGTGTGGGTTGATCAATTTCAAATTCTTTCAAAGATTTATTGATATAATTTTATTTGAACTGTAGACATTTGACTATAACTATTGATAGAATATAACACAATTTTTAAATATGCCAAGAAATAGATATATATATATATATACTCTTGAGGGAAAAATATTCGTTTATAGATCAATATATGATGATAGATATATTTGTAAAATTAACTGATAATTATTAATTAACTAAAATCAACTTACTGAATATTTGATGGTTCAATAAAGCGTTGTCGTTTGGCTTCGAGATCTAAATAAAATAATCAATAAAATAATTATTTTTCTTTAGAATTTTTACCAAGTGTATAAGTCATTTTAGGTGATTCTTCATGTTTTATTGGAATATCATTTAAATTTGAACTAAAAAATATATTCGTTTTTTTTTTTTGTATAAAATATTTCATTGATCATTCTTTTTATTACCTTTTCTGTTGTTTAGCAGATGGTATTGTTCGACCAGCTTTTTTCTTACTAATTATTGGTGATAACTGTCTATGATTACTTGGTTTTCTACACCCACTTAATGATGTTTTTATTGTTAATTTCATTCCACTACCGCTTGATAAATCTTTATTTTTATTATTATCAGATTCTGTTGATAAACGACGACATTTAACTTTAATCTTTTCAATAAATAAATAAATAAATAAATAAATAAATAAATAATGAAATATAAATATAATAAAAATAAACAAACTTTTGTATCATTAGGTTGAACAAGTTCTTGTTTAGTTTCTAATGGAAGTACAACTTTAACTGGACTTGCAATAATACTATTTGATGGTGGTTTAGATAAATATGATGATCCACATCGTATCTAAGAAAATAATATATTATTTATTTATATTTAAGATATATTTTATAATAATTTACTTTTGCTTGTTCAAGTTCACGTGCTAGATCACGTAAAAGTTTTTCACAATTAATTCCTTTTGGTACTATTAAACGATTTCGAATTTGATACTATAAAAAACAAATATTGTATTTATCTGTTGATAAATGAAAGTAGAAAGATCGGAAACACAAGCATCGTTTGTTTTATTTTTAAATTTTTTATGAATAAAAGAAGAATAAAATTAAGCAAGATAAGAATAATAATGTCATTATTCTATGAATAAATAATTGACTTTGAATAAAAAAAAAAGAAATATGTAATGATTAATAATTATTAATGTTATTATTACCAGCGTAAATGTTCTATATAATGCTGAGGATAGAACATGATAACTATCATTGATTTTCCACTAGAATTTTTTGTTTTAGAGATTACTTTGAAAATATTTTTATTTTTATTTTTATTTTTATTCATTTGTTATTTTAGTTAAAGCAATTATAAGAAATATATTTATTAAAAAATAAAATTTTATTCTTACCCTTTTATCAGCTGTTAACCATTTATTCATGTAATGAATAATTGATTCACCAGCTTGTTGAGTTATTGGATTGATTGTTAACGAACTCGATTCATTAAATTCTATTATTAATTATATATTTATTATTATTATTAAAATAATGAATAATTATGATAAATTTACCTTTAAGTTCTTCATAAAATGTTTTAGCAGCATACCAATGAAATGTTTCAAGAAGTGGAAATTGAAATTTATGTGGAACTTGTGCAAGACGTTCAAGTTCATAAATACTATAATAAAGAAATATCTTTAATAATAAATTATAGATTTTTTCAGACGATAAGAAAAGCTTTTAATCCTATTGAGAAAAATTTGATCAATCTAAAGTTTCATAAACTAATAAATGTTTTAACAATATAGACAGAAATTCGTATATGTTTGTCTGTCTTTAACATAACATGGTTGTGATGGCTATATGTGCTACAGTTACAGGCAGGTATAGTGAGATATGTGAAATTAGGTTTTTAGATCCTATCTGTTTGGTTTACGGCACAAGAAAAATTTAATATTCAATTAAATTTCTAACCTATGATAGAAAAGTAATTTCCGATGTCTACAGTCATTGTTCTCTGTTTAGGAACATTTTGAAAGCACCTGTTTGCAACTTTTTTTCAGCTTGAAAATGATGTGATTCTTGATTATTATTATTAAACTATATAGACTGAGCTTTCACAAAAAATACAACAAAATGTATCATTAATGTCAATATTGCTACAAAAGTTTTTAAGTCTATTACTGACTAATAGATCGAAAAGATTTGATAAAGTCAATATATTTTGAAATGTTACATTCAAAATATGTCAGATCATAGAAATTTAATAGATATCAACTTATTACAATAAAGCGATTATTTAGTAAGTACTATCAAATTATTCAATCTTTCTTAGAAAAATCAGCGAATTCATAAGAATACTCGAAGCAAATTTAATATCCAAAACATTTATTCAAAGGAACGCTCTTTAGTCTACAAAAATGACCCTTGAGAATGTTTTTATCATCCTCTTCTAATAATAAAAAAATGATTAGAAATTTAAAAATAATGTTACTTATTGAGCAAATTGCAAGAAGTTTCTGAAAAATATAGTTTGCCATGTACGTTAATACAAATTTATCTCTATATATTTTTTTATAGATAGAAGATAATTATTTATCATTTTTCCTACTCAAAAATTTGCATGTCAACATACCGAAGTTGCATATCAACACCCATTGATTGAAGAAAATTACCACCAAAAACAAGCGAATCTGTTACAGTATACACAGCATGTATCCATCTGCAAAAAGAAATTATTAACAATCAATTTTGATAATTTTCTACAATAAAAAAAAACTAAACAAACCCAGATGGTATAAAAACAGTATTTTCTTCTCGTAAATGCATTTTATAACAATTTGTAACACAATCACCTAAAAATGTTTCAGATTCATTTGGTGATTTTGACCAATCAGCATATTTTTGTAAATTTTCATCAGTTGGTTCAATTAAATAAAAAATTTTTTCACCCTTAATAAAAATAAAAATTTTATTAATATAAAAAAAAATCAATAAAATATATAGTGTTACTCGAACAACAGAATACCAAACACTTGAACCGCCAAAATCCACATGAAAATCTGTATAAGATGATTGTGGACTTATTAAACAATATTTCGCTACTTCTGGACGTTCAAAATTTTCAAAATGATTTGCAACTATTATATCAAATTTTTCATCATCACTTTGATCTGTATCTGTTGAAGAAACTGTTCGACGTTTTTTTTTTGATAATGTTGATTGCGATGACCATGTTACATTTGGTTTTATTTCATCCGAATTTGATTCATTTTCATTTTTTTCTTCTTGTTTTTTATTTGGCCAAACACCAATTGTAGCCCATGATATATCTCGAACAATTCGAGGTATTACAACATGTTCACCCAATCTTAATTAAGAAAATTAATTTTATTTAAATATTCATTGAACCTGTCTCTCGCACGAGGGAACATCCTCAAATGGCAATTTACTTTTTAATCGAGTATATACTCAAACGATAGCCCTTGATGAGTTATTGAATATCTAACCCGTATTTAGTGTTTCCAGGCCACTTGAACATAGATATACAGTTATTATTACTATTTTATCAGTAGTAAGTTCATTCAGTACTGATTGAGATTTCAGAGTTTGAAGATACGAATTTGTTTGGTATATGGATATATTATTAAAAAACAATATGAATTCTTGTTCAAACATGCAAGTATCTTAATCATCTGCTATTTTTAAAATAATTGTTTTTTATAATAAGCATACACTAGTGTAGTTTTTAAACATGCCATCGAAAATAGATCGCATGATGAAAAATATAAGAATTTATTTTTTTAATTTTTATCAACTAAAGAGCCAATGAATGAACTGACCAGAGGTGCAGAATCTTCCTCGTGCGCACCCGCGCGGGTGGGGAAATTTTTCGTTTTTGGGGAAATTTTTGGAGTATTTTTGTGTGAATTTCTTGAACTGTTATTTTTCAAAAGGGGAAAATTTGCGAATAAATTTCCCCGGGGGCGCAAACTCAACCGTTTCACGGAAGATTCTGCACCTCTGGAACTGACATTTCCACACGTATACTAAATATGAAATGGATATATGTAAAGAATACCAGATGAAGTAATACTTGCATATTTGAACAAGAGAGCATGCTGTTTTTTTAATAATCAATCAGTATGTCAAACAAATTCGTATTGCCAACAAGAAACATTGATTTATTTTCTAATATTGAGTGTCTTATTAATAACACAAATTAGAGCAGAATCAGACCATATTACTTAGGGGTATCCAAAAGTAATGTCGCGTTCATATAATTTCCTTATAAAAAGGTTTTAATAAAATTCTTCTTTTATAGGATGATAGAGAAAATGAAGCTCTATTTTTCTATACTATTTCATCACTATTCAACTAGTATTATACTAATAAAATCCCGAGCAGAACTATTTTTGTGTAAAACTTAACTATTGATTGAAGTAGATTAAATGGATACGCTTTGCATTTCAATTTTCAATCACTTAATAGGTTGTATTGAAAAACAAAATATACCACAAGATGCAGCGTGAAAACCTCTACAATTCTTAAGGAACAGCTTATTTTATAGTTGCACTTTTTGTTTTCAAAATAGACAAAATTTGGAGCGACCAAATTTCGACTATGCGAAAACCACACTTTTTTGATACAAGATGAATTCACTTTTTCTCATGTTACCTTTTTATCCTCTAATATCTTTTATTTAAAATAAAACAAAATATATCATGAGATGCAGCGTCAAAAGCACTACAATTTGTATAAGAGTGCTTATTTTAGTTACTTACTTCTTGTCTCCAAAAAATGTTAAATTCTCTCCGACTATGCTGAAAAAATCAATTTTTTCTATACGAAGGGAAGTTTCGTTTTTTCTTATCTGAAATATAAAATAAGCTGTTCCTTAAAAATTATAGAGCTTTTCACACTGCATCTTGTGGTATATTTTGTTTTTCAATACAACCTATTAAGTGATTGAAAAATGAAATGCAGAGCGTATCCATTTAATCTACTTCAATCAATAGTTAAGTTTTACACAAAAATAGTTCTGCTCGGGATTTTATTAGTATAATACTAGTTGAATAGTGATGAAATAGTATAGAAAAATAGAGCTTCATTTTCTCTATCATCCTATAAAAGAAGAATTTTATTAAAACCTTTTTATAAGGAAATTATATGAACGCGACATTACTTTTGGATACCCCTAAGTAGTACAATAGTGCAGTACAATGAATAATAATAATTGTATATCTCTGTTTAGATGGCCTGGAAAACTAGCCCTTGTCGGATATTTAATAACTCATTAAGGTCTATCGTTTGAGTATATATTCGATAAAAAAACGATTTGATTGTTAGGAATATTCTTTTGTTACTCTGCAATGAAATAAATTATCTTATTGCAACCGGTTAAAAGTATGGCTTTCGTGTGCTCAACTTGTTTTCTAATTCCGGAAAAAACAATTGATTTTCATGGTATTAAAATAAAGTGATACTACTCAAATAAAATATAAAAAGTACAGTATTTATATATTATCAATCTTGCTATAATCATTAGTGCTTAATTATTAATGAAATTCTTTTAAATTTAATACATACTTCGTATTTGATATTTCCAAACTAAGAACATTATAAATTTTATTTCTTTCAAAACTTTCAAAATATTCAATATAATCATCTAAATTTATTTTATAAGTCACTTGTTTTTCACAATCAATTATATCAATGGAACGATCATGTCCTAAATAAATCAAGAGATATATATTACAAAAGAAAATTAAATATTATTCTTTCATACCAACAAGATCATTTATTTCTGCTAATGTAATTGTTCGACTTGGTAATGTAAGCTCAAGGCCATCTCGATTTGTAACTAAGATTGGTTTTGTAAAACCATTTTTAGCTAAATTTTCAGCAGTTACTTGATTTCCTTTTAATCGAATTATAACAGGTTCACAACTAAAATATTAATATAAGAAAAAAAAATGAATGAGAATCTCAACATTTTTCGAAAATATTCACTATATCAAAGACCTTGTTGTTTTTTTTCAAATTATGAAAAGAAAAAACTTACAAAAATTTGTATTATCAAGGTATGAAAATGTTAATGAACTTATTAAAACCTTTTACAATCTGAATAGTATCATTAGTCTTGTCACTATCAAATGATGGTGCTAAACAATCTGTGAAAGTGACACTATCAACCCGTCAATGTCAAGCGATCATTTCAAAAATAAAAGAAATTACTGAAAGTTTCATTTTTTTTAGCGGACTCTTTAGATTTTTCTTTAGAAAAATTTTTTTATATACCTTGGAAATATTTTTCGTTTTAATTTATTAATAAAATCTTTTGTACCACTTTGTGTTGGCTAAAGAAAAAAAAAATTATTAAGAAAAATCTTGTTTTTTTTTATATGCTCAATTTACTTTATTATCAGCATTTCCATCACTGTAATCTCTTCGATGTTGATTTCTTCGTTGTTTAACTTTAAAAAAGAAAACAAATCCTTGAAAAATTTTGTTTTTTAGAAATTTTTTTATTTTTCTTACAAATTGAAGGTCCATGTTGATTTGTACATTCAGTACAAAAATATTTTTCAATATCATCTTTTTTATGAAAGAAAAAAAATCACAAATAAATATTTAAAATTATTTTTATTTTTACCAGCAATTCTATCAGGTAATTCAATACATTTTCCATGAAACCATCCATTACAACCATCACATTCAATCATAAAATCATTAGTATCTTGATCATTTAATTCATCTTCACGTTTTTGACATATACAATAACGTTGTTCATCATTTATATTCGATGGTGATGATGATACTTTAGTTTTTAATTTTTCATTTGGTGAATGTCTTCGAGACATTTTTATTTAAAGAAAAAAAATTAATAATTAAATTGAGATAATAATTAAATAAAAACTTTTAATTATATTTATTCATTGATTTTTCGATTTTAAAATGTAAATACTTTTTTTTTTGTGTTTATATAAAAATTTGATTGAAACAACAACGAATAAAAATATATGTATTATAAAGGACAAGCAATGAATACAAAATCTAATAAAAACAAATAAATATTTATAGATGTCATTAATATACGGATATATATCAAAAAAGAAATAACATTTTTATTAGTGTTGAATTCAATATATTTTTCTTTTCAATTTGACTTTACACAAATATTTTTATGATTTCAAAAAATTCAATTAAATATTGTTTTTAGGTTTTAGTCAGCAATTGTTGTTTTTCCAGCTTTTTCCATTGCACGCTTATAAGCTGGTCGTTCACGCATTGTTTTTATATATTGAGATATATTTGGTGTGTCTTCTGGATTAGCATCTGATCGTGTTATAAGTTTTTCTATTGCAAAACTTGCCTATATATAATAATAAGTACGACAATGTATTTATATTTTTAAAATAAAATCAAATTACTTGAATATCAGCACCAGAAAATTCATCCCCAGCTAACCATTTTCTTTTTCCTAATTCATTTTCAAGAAAATCTATATGAGTTTTTATATTTGGTCCTAAATATAATCCATCAATTTTATTACAAATTCCATTCACAATTGGTTTAATTATCCATGGTGAATGTTTTTGTATATTAAGAAATATAAGTTTCATAACAAGAATTGGCATTAAACTACCTTCAATATAATGTAAAAACTACAAAATAAGATTTATTAATAGAAATTGAAGAAAAAAAAAATTTGACATACATAATTATAATGAAATAAATCATCTGTATTTATTGGTTTTAGTTTTTTATCTTTACCATATTTATCAATAAGATAATCAATAATAAAACCTGATTCTGCAACAATTTTATCACCATCTTTAATTACGGGACTTTTTCCTAGGGGATGAATTTTTTTTAATTCATTTGGTGCAAGTTTATCTGGTCCACGTTCAAATTTTTCAATCACATAAGGTAATTCCAATTCTTCAAGTAAAAATAATATTCGATCAGCACGACTCTCATTCAACCAATAAACTATTATTGATGGAACAGTTGAAGCCGTAGTAATATTCTGAATATCAGTCATCTTTTTTTTTTTTAACGTTTAAAATACAAATATAAGAATAATGTATTACGTCTAGTATGTGTGCCCGATAGAACGATAAAAATGCATGTTCTTTATATTTTATATTTCTTTTTTCTTTTACTTGACTTTCTTTCTATTCTGTTACCTGTCACGAGCTCTTATTACATAATTTACAACCCCATAACCCTAGTTAAATATCAACTAGAATAGTCATCATACCCCTCTTGAATTAAACTGTAGTTTCGTATCTTTTTAATTGTAAAGTTCAGGTAGGTTATTTTTTAGTTGATGAGAAAAAGTTAAAATTCAATATACAAATTTATTTGTTATCTTTTATTTTTATATCAAAATATTGATATACTATAAAAATTTACAAAGTAAATATTTTGTAGATATCTAAATCCTAGATAAGCATGCAACATATAGATCTTGAGTGTATTCATATTTGCAAACGAAAAATGATTTATAACTATACACTAGTAATATATATTATAATTAATATTTTAATTAAAACAAGTATGTTGAACTGTTAAAACATTTATTAATCATTTCTATGTCATGTAAAATCGAGTTTTATGTATTAGCAATTGAAACTCATGGAAGATTATTGTAGATGTTTGAGAATTATTGATGATCATGAATTTAATTGATAAGTTTATCTATAATATTTCATGAAAATTCTCAAGATATTAATAGTCTAAGAGTCGAAAAGTAAATGTATCACTTTTTCGTCTTCTCAGACTTATATAACGAAATAAAGATAAATATACTTTCTTTTACTTTAAATTTATTTCTTAAATAAGAGTTTTATCATATTGAATCTTTTGATTTTTTTTCCTCAATCAATATATATTTTAGTTGTCTTCGTATAGTAGGCAACATAGAGGACCAAATCAAAAAAGAATTTGATGATGGCTACGTTTTTTTGACATTTTTTTTCTCTTTTTCTTCCTTTCTTTCTTTTTCTATTGATTCTGTCGATGCCTACACACACTCGTTTACGTGCATAGGCAAAAAAGAATGAGATATTGCACATAACAAGCCTAAATATGTGAAATCTCACCTTGAAAGATAGTTTATATATTTCAATATTTTTATAAAATCAATGTACATATTTCCATTAGTATATATTTATATTTTTTTTTAAAATATTATCTTCAATAACTAATGTTATATATATATATATCTATCTATATAATCTATTCTAGGTAAACATACTCTCTACATATATTTATTCATTTCTCTTGTTCTTCAACTATTACTCTTTTCATACACGCGTGCATACATAAACGCAAATAGAACACATCAATGTCTCCTAAAAAGAGTAAAACCACAAAAGCATCATTAAAAAAAGCTGGAACAATGGCCGCTACTGCTGCTGTAAGGAAAATATTTATTTTATTATTAGATTTTTTTCGATACAATTAGTAATTTTAGGCTGGTCAAGAATTTTTAAAACAAGCATGGGGTGAAGATAAATTAAATAGAGTTAATGCATTACTTGAAGCTCGTGATAAATCAGATACAGCTACTGATAGTGATACATCATCTGCACCAAGTACAACTGCTGCTAATGCAACAACAACAGCTTCTTCGAGTAGTTCAACTAAAACAAAAGCTAAACCGAAATTATCAAAAGCACGTACAATGAAAAGTACAGCAAAAGTATGTTGAAAAACTTTTTGTGTTTTTTTTTTTATTACATTAATTTTAAAGGAAGCAAAAGCATTAATTGGTAAACAAGTTCTTGGTGATACACGTGCAGAGACTAAACGTCGACAAGCAGCTGTTAATGCTAAGAAAGCTCTTCAAGAAGTCACTAAACCATCAGGTGGACGTAAACCAGGTCTAAAACGATTAGGTACAATGGCTAATACAGCACGTGTAAATATTTTCTTGATATTATATTTATTTATAATTTTAATTCTTATTTATATTTAAAAGGAAGGTAAAGCATATATTAAACGAACTGCTGCTAGTAAAAAGAAAGGAAAAAGTACAATCGGACGAAAACGTACAGGTGGACGAAAACAAAAATCTACGAAATAAATATTATATTATAATAACAAGAATAATAAAAAACTAATTTATTGTCTCGTGCGGTTTTTTTTTTGATATTGCTATTATTAATATCATTACCTTTAGCTTTTTTTTTTTTGACGTGTCATTCTCGTATTTAAAATCATGTTTAGAATTTTATTCACAGACAAATTTTTTCATTTTCCTGTTCAACTTTTTTTTTCTTTTGTCGTTTAGCAACACATTTTCGTGTTAGCTTAGCACTCTTATTCTTTTAGTGGTTTGTTTTCTTCTTGTATTGTATATCGTGATTTATGATTGGTGTGTATAGCTTATATACATATGCTCGCGTATATTATATGTGTAGCTAAAATTATTTGCTTAAACTCCATCCTATTATTTGTCATGATAAATTTTCTTTCTGTCCAAATTTTTCTGGACAAAAGATTGGGAATTATTTTTCGTTGTCATACAGTTTGTTTTATGATTCAATGAGTGTCATATTTCTTTAAAAAAAATTTTTAAATTTAAATTTTCAATGAAAGATCAATGATATAATGTACCTTTTATGATTATCAACAATATATACAAAATACATTATTAATATTCTTATTTACTATTTGTCGTTGTCAAAAAAATATTTGGAATAATATAGATTTTTTTTTCTTCTCTTTTTGACAATGTCATTTTATATTACTAAAAGATTTTAGTGTAAGAAAAACTGATGTTCTGCTCATTTAGCACATTTTCAATGACATAATTTTTCTTTTCTTTTTCCTTTTTTTTTTGTCCTTGATGGTTGTTGTGTTCAATGGAAAAGAAATTATAATTAAATAGTAGCGAAGAACTACTTGTGTATATGTTTCAATTTTTAGAATAGAATATTAAAAAAAGAAAAACTAAGGAGGCTGAAGTCAGCGTAACTTCGATGAACATGGCTGCTTTCATCGCTTGTATATAATAATAAAAAGAAAGAAAGGAAAAAAAATGAGAATTATAATAATAGCGTGCCAACAAACTGATTTATATTATGAATCAACTTCAAGTATTATTACATACTGCATTGATTGATTCGGGTCATGTTGAAAAATGTGGTTTACTTATACGTGATACTAGTCAAGTAAAGACAACATCTGTTGGTTATAAAGTATATTGATATATTAAAACAAAATTGTATGAATTTTTTTTTTATTTGATTTAATAGCTTGAACAATCAGATGTTGATACACTTGTAAATGCATTTAATCAACCAACACTTTTACGTAAAAAAGGTCTTTATTTTAATGAAGTTTATTATACATGTATTCGAGCTGATAATGAATCAATTTATGCTAAAGAAGTAATTAGATTTATTTTATTTTTAAATATTTAAATCTGTATTTTATAGGATAATAGAGGATTGATTCTTATTAAAACAAACATTTATGTTCTTTTTGGTACATTTAATGATAGAATGAATCCAGCAATTGCTATTGAAGCTATTGAAAAATTAGGTAAAAAAAAAATTTCAATTTAAATTCAAATATAAATAAATTATTTTTATATTTAGGTGATTATTTCAAAGCAAAAGAACAATAGTAATTATTATATTTTCTATATTTGAGTTCTTTTTTTTTTGTTTATTTCATATTTAAATAAATTTTAAAACAAAAAGCATACATATGTGGTGTTAGTTGAGAGATTAATCTAGATGATATTTCATTATTAATAAAGCAACAGAAAGGAAATTCAAGAGACAGTGCATATAATATATATAAAGATGTTGTAGTTTCTTTTATGGAGTTTTTCTTTGAAGTAAAAGCATGTAATAAAAAAGTCAAAAAATACAGATTATCTATTATGGATATCGATTTGTTTAATTAAAATTTTTTCAATAATTTATCCAAAATATATTTGTAACTTAAATTTAATTGCATCTATAATAAATGAAGTAACCATTGCCTGCAACAACTAAAAAATGTATTTATTTAATGATTATGGGAAAAGAATTAAAATTGTAAAACGTTTCATTTGTATTGCTTCTTTCAAACTGAACAATTCATATCTATCTTTAGCATATGCCCTCTTCATAATATTTCATAAAACAATGTCTATTTTTCATGAATTTTCAAAGCAATTTCAAAAAAAGCATCTCATTGAATTTAATTAATGCTCTTTGATTTGGGATTCTAATATGTCAACTTTTTATAAGTAAAACAGAGCAAATTGCTCGAAATCCGATTGAGTAATGCTATTTATTACCTTCCAAATAATCCAACACAATGTAACTTTTATCAGGCAAAGAAATCCATATAATATCACAGATTCATCTGTTCTATTTAGTAATTTTTTTTCTTATATTTATTGTAGTCATGAAATAAAAAACGAAAATCTTATTAAACTAAAGCTTTAGGATATTTTTGCTACCCAAATAAAACATTCTAAATTGTCTACTAACATCAAGTATTGACTAATGTACTGCAAAGGTTTCTGAATAAAAATCGACTAAAATATTTTGATTTAAAAATTTTTACTTTTTTGATGATAGAAAAAAAAAGTAGAGATATTATAACATTTGCAATATAAAATTCATTATTTGAATTGAATGAATATTCATGGTATTTAATAAAAAAAAATTCATTTGAAATATGTATGATTTCTCATAATCGTTACTTAAAACATATGAAAATAGATTTTTTTATTAATAAAAATGAGGCAAAATTCATAAAACATTCTACTAAAGAAAAAAATGAATTGATTGACAATGGAGTAACTATTTGAATTAGTTTTATGATAAAAATATTTTATATTTCACAACTGACATACAAAACTTGCAATCATTTTTAGTTCTTTTCATTATTTTAATTGACAAATTATCTTGAATTTTTAATTACCAAAATAGTTTTGAATTAATCTCATATCCATAGTTTTTTACGTTGATATTATTAAATTTCAATTTGTAAAATCATAAAAATATTTAATTTATTCTAAGATTAAATTAATGCAAAAGATTATATTTCGTTCTAAATATTAATCATCATACATATCTTTGTTTCATACTGTCTCTTATATGAAATAATATTTGAATATTGTAAATTTACTATATACTAATTATATTTCAATATGATAAATTATTGAAATTTTAATTTTATTATTTAATCAGATATCTTATTATTTTTTTATTAATATCATTTCAAAATTATAAGATTATATAAACTCGTATGTTTTAAATAAGATTACATAATATTTGTGAGCTATAATTTCTATTTGTTTGAACTATAAAATGCTCATTTACATTCTTTTTTCTTTTTTTTTTCTTCATTGACCATGTGAATTTATCTTCGTTCTATTTTCTTCGATTACTAATCTTAAATTTATATCTCATTTATGAATAGTTATTTTGTTAGCTATCTACTAGTGAAAAGTTATTATTATAAATGGATATATTCAATTTTACTAATGATCCATTTGAATTTATTGAAAGTGAAGGTCATTTTCTTTCTTCTGAAAATAATAATAATAATAATAATTGTAATTTGGATGATGAATTAAATGATATTTTATTAACTAAATTATCTAATTCTCAACAACCACAATCATCAGTATTACGTCCAATTGATTTACCATCACATAGAAAACATTATGGTCTTCTTACTTTTAATAGATATCGTATTCCAATAATTTTTCGGTTTGTAATTATTATAATTAATATTTATTTTCATATACTTTCTTTTTTATAGTCTATCAAATAATCATTATGTTCCATATATTAAATTTTCATATGCATTAAATGTACTTGATCAACATCAATCAAATCGTATGAGTCCAATATTAGATATGGTTAAAAATTTACCTATCCTTGAAATGACATCTATTGAAATAGTTTATTATGATAAACTTATTAATTCATTATCATCAACTATTGATATAATACCTGATAATCATTCAGAATGGACAAATAGATTATTAAGTGTTGCTTTACTTGATTGTCTTCTTGGTATTCTTGATTGTTCAACATCATTTTTTCAAACAGATAATTTTAATACAGAAAAATGGGAACAAATTCTTGATACAATGAGACAAGAAGTTAAATCAAGATGGACTATTGAAGAAAAATTAGTTTTAAATCAAGTAGAAAAGTAAATATTTTTTCAAATCATAAATATTAGAAAATTAAGATTTTATTAACAAGTCACTATATTTATACATTAGAATAAGAAGTTAAATATCTCGAAATTAGAATACTTACTTATCTGATGTTTATATCTCAGTAAATACTAAATCAATGTTATATAAAATTTACAGATAGAATAGAAATATAAATATATATGTTAGAGGGCTATGACAATTTGTATATATTTTTTATTGATTAAGTTAATCATTATATTAAGTTTAAAAAGTACTGTGTAACGGTTATAATAATTATTGAAGATATTTTTAAGATTCAATGACACTATCTGTACTTGAATTATGCAAACAATATTTTTTGTGTACAAGAAAAGAAGATATTTTGCTAAAGTTATTTATGATCTTAAAAATTTGATTCTAAAATAGAGAGTTATATTTTGTCTTCATTTCAATTTATGGTTTATTTCTGTGTTTTTGTGATATGTACAAGTACCTAAAAAAACTTCTCAATGTGATCCCATTCGGAGCAGAAATGTGCAACTCATATATTTTGTTCATTGTAAAACTAGATGATTCAACAAAAGAGCTATAAATATTGTGTGCTGTTTTTTTGTAGAATGAGATAGTAGTGTATGAATATAATTACTGTTAATGACACATGAACTACTTATCTTTAGGTGTTTCTTAAATCCTTTGTCGGTTGCTGGCGAGATATACTCGTTGACTTTTCGCCCTTTCGTTACCATAGTATTAAAAAAAAGCTACATCTGTTTTTAATTATTTTTTATAATATAGTTTATAAGAATTAGTGTACAATCACTTGAAAACAATTCAAAAAGAGTATTCTAGAAAAATTTCCAAGACTCTATATCACAATCATTGACTTCATATCTTTCATTTTCATCTTGTTTTCCTCTGAATATCATATCTCTCAAAAAAGAATATGAGGTGGTATTTGCAATTAATCTTTATCGAGAAAAAACAAATGTACAATGAAATATAGATCGACTCGATAACAGAATTGTGATGTGCGGATAACTAGCTCTCGGAACAACTCCTATCACTTTTAAGTTATATGTTCACAGTTTCTCTGTCATTATTTTCTTTCTGTTTATGACTGCAAGCCAACACATACATGTACATATATATTTTTTTTTTTCGTTTTCTTCATATAGTTGATCTAATTGATTTTCTATTCTCTTATCCAACACCAACTAAACACGAATCTCGATATTTGCCCTTCATTGAAACGTAATTCTAATACGTGACAAGAAGGATATGGATTCTGATTGAAAATGTAATGCAAATGACTCGACTTTTGATGATGAAAATGAAAGTGATCTTAAAATAGATGAAGAAGAATTTAAGTGAAATTGAAATGATGATAATCTACTGAGTTTCAGCGCACAAAAAAATTTATGTAATGAAAGAGTTAATAAATGTTCCTCGTGTTTATTTTAATAAGGAAATCAGTTTCTTAATGCTTGCTAAAATTTGTAATGGGTGGTAGGCGGAGAGCTACAAAATGTCTCCTGAAAACCTACACTTTCTATTTTTCTTTGTAAAATAAGTGAGTTCTACAAAACGTGATGGAAACAAGTTCTGACATAATCCAAAAGGGAGATATTCCGATAGATTGTGCAAAATTTTAAAATTTTATTTCGAAATACTGCTAGATTGAAATCTCAACAGTTCTTATTTTGTACATTTAAAATCAGATTAATTGAATTCAAATAGTGAAATGCATTATTAGAGTTGAAGAATACTAATAGCTTTTTTTTCTTTATGTGTTAAAAAATCAATACGGCTCTGTATAATCTATATCGTTATATAAAATCTTTATATATTCAATTTATTCGATTGAAAATGTTAAGATTGAACAAATTTTATCTTATAGACAAAATCGACAATCAAATATTGATTCAAATTCATTATGTATATCATCAACAAATATAGCTCAAAGGCGATTATTCTTCGAAAATCGAGTATGATATATTTTTTTATTTTAATTTTTTAAATTAAAAAAAGTAATATTTATATTTTATTGTGTATTTTAAATAGCTCGATTTATCAATTGTTGAAGAATCTGGTGGTTTTGTTCAAATTGATTCATTTATTTTTCCATATATTAAATATTTAAATGAAAATAAAATTTATATAAATTTAAATGATATTCATAGTCGTTATCATCAACATTTATTATTACCATCATCATATATTCGTAGATTTTCATCGGATTCACTTATAGCACATTCTTATAATATTATAAGTGAACAAGCACGAGAAAATTTCTTTTGGAATTCAATTCATGGTAGTGTTTATATGTCAAAAATTTTACCAAATCCAAAAAATCAAGATTTTGATTTAAAATTTCTTTCATTAGATATATTTCTTAAAGCAAAAGGAATGTGTTTTGTACAATTATTTGAAAAATCTTCACTTGAATATTTAATATCAAATTATAAAAATCAATTTGGTAGACAATTTATAATAGGTGATTGTACACGTTATGGTGGTTTAATTAATAATGAAATACCATATCTTCGTATTGGTAAACAAGAAAATCTTTATCGAACATGGTTACCAACAATAACAAAATCATCTCGTTTAATGACACATGATGAACGTTTATTTCTTAATTGTATGCTTTTATATCATGGTCATTGGAATATGGTTTTAATTAAAGATCAACGTTGGTATTTAGAAGAACTTGATATTGATGTACAATGTTGTATTATGAATTTATTTGATCAAGAATATTATGAAAGACAACAAAGAAAATTATTTGTTCATTGTTAAATATATTTGTTAATTGTTTTTGAAATAAAAAAAAAATTAATAGATTTGATTATTTTATTTATTTCAAATATTA
>JAJEKB010000656.1:38557-61809 GCA_022393335.1 Macrotrachela quadricornifera | reverse complement strand
TCGTCACGAATCGCTCATTGTTTATGCTTAAGGGCTTATTATTTTTATTATTATTATTATAGATCGTGCACATAACATATGCATAATAAAGTATCAGAACAAGTTGAATATGATCATGAAAATCGATCAATACGTAAATCAAAATCTACTTCAAATTTATCAGTAAGTCTATTGATTAAATATTTATAAAAGATTAATTAATATTTTTATGTTTCTAGATAATATCCAAGAAAAAACAAAATAATATTTCATCAATTAAAATTGAAGTTGATGTTGATAATAAATTAGAAGTATATTTTAAAAAAATATTTTGAATTATTATTTTTATTTTTTTTTAGACAAATAAAATATCACCAATAGGAAATCAAACAAATGGAAATACGTATAAAATTCTATTATAAATTTTATTTTATTTTTTTTATTATTAATAGTTCACCTAATCATCGTCGTCGTCCGAAACGTTCATCAATAAATAATAATTCACTTCTATCAACGGTTGCTACTGTACATGAATTAATGTCATTTGTTATTTATAAAGGTTAAAATTCTCTTCTTTTCTTTTTTTATTCTTTTTTAATTGTTTAATTTTTACTTAATAGATGATCCACCATCTTGGTTAAAACAAACAGATTTATATAAAGAATATACAAATAAATCTCAACAAATAAATACAGAAGATATATCATCAATATCATCTCTACATTATCATCAACAATTACATCGTAAACAACGTTGTAATCTTCAAATGTATGCACGATCTGATCAATCATGGCAATCATCATCATCTCCACCATTAATAAGTCCATTAATAGATAATTATTCAAAAAAACGAAATCATTCAAATGAATCAATACAAAAATTAAAACATGAAATAAATATATCTCCTATACATCATTCATCATCATCACCAATTATTGATTTATCAACACCATTAAATATTTCAATAAAACAAGATCCAATCGAACAAAATTCACTTTTAATTACAAATAAAACAAAATCATTAAAACAACAAACATCAACTATTACAACAAGAAGACAACATATGTTATGTAAGAAAAAAACTCCTCAAAATAATATACGTCGTCGTCAACGTATGAACAGTGTAGAAAATCAAGGTAAGAAAAATAATATTTATTGAAATTATAGAATTTCTTTTTTTAACTTAATCGATTTATTATTTATTAAAATTCTCACGCTTATTTAGAATATAATGAGGTATGTCGAAAAGTGCGAAGGTAGTCTATGATAAAATCGTAGTGGAGTTAATGATGTTAAAATGTTCTATAGAAAAAATGACCGAAGTGACAAATAAAAAATCAAAAAGCATGAGACGCAATTATTAATCATAATAATAGTAGATACAATATAAATACTTTTCATAGAATATAAAAGAACACAGTAAGGAATAGAAAATAGATAGATATAGATTTATTATCATTTCTTCTGGAAGAAAACGTATGTAATACTTTTGACCGAAAAACATTTAATCGAAAGCCTTCAGGACATTTAAAGCTTCAGCAAGCCTTTTGATTCCTATATAGGCTTGTTAAACATGAAAAGTTCTACGTACTTTGCTCTCATCCTTACCTTTGAGACATCCTCCATAGCCAAAAATTGCTTTCAATAAACTGTTTTTCGACAAAGAACATACATATCGATACTTTTTATCACATTATTGTCTGCATAAATTAATTAAAAATTTAGTTTTGCTCATTTTTCATTTTTCTGACAACACTAATACTACTAAGATCTTATCATTTGGCGTCTTCAAACTTTTCGACATCACTCAGGTATACTCTTATTTAAAGGAATTAGATATTGTAACAACCCTATTCTTGTTGTATGACACTACGATGAAAATAGAATTGTCGAGTATAATTGAAAAATTATTATTACAAAATTTGATAAATTAACCCTACTACTCCCAAACTGAGTCATTTTTTATTCCATACTGAAGACATCTCCCTCGAAAAACGAATTTTACACCAAGTCAAATGAAATAACCTGATATATTCAGAATATGTTGGAACTGTGATGGAGAGGATATGGTAAAATTTTCAGTCATATATTGTGGTGCTTAAAAAACATATTAACAAAAAAAATTATCAAAATGTAGTGCATTTAGCAACCTAGATTTCTCTTTTTTATTTATACAATATATTAAATATTTTTATGTTGAAAGAACATGTCAAGGTGCAGAGCATGATCGAACACATCTCAATTTAGAGAAAAAGGAACTTGATCATGCTCTGCATTTTAACATGTTATTTCGTCAGAAAAATATTTAACATATTCTATAGATAAACAAGAGAAATCTAGGTTATTAAATGAACTATATTTTGATAATTGTTTAGTTAATATGTTATTTAAGTATCACGATATAGGACTGAAAATTTTATCATAGCCTCTTCATCACAGCTCCAATATATTCTAAATATATCAGGTTATTTCATTTGACTTGGTGTGAAATTCGTTTTTCGAGAAGAATGTCTTCAATATGAATCAAAAATGACCTAGCTTAGGAGCACTATGGTTAATCTTTTGTTATATTTTAAGAACCATTGGAAAAAAAAGATTCATCATCTTCATCCGAACATGACAGTAGCATATCTACATCATCATCATCATCATCATCATCATCTTCAATTGAACATACATCACCATCACCAACAACAACTGTTTCAGGTTCATCATCACATCGTTCAAGTCCAACAGAATATATGCGTGGAAATAGATCAATAAATACTCGACTTTCTTCACCATTACGTATTCAAACAAGTATTTCACCACATATGCAATCATTATCAACACCACAACGTCGTTCAACACGTATATGGGCACCATCAAGTTTTTATATTAATCCAATATGGATTATTCCTAATGCTGCTTCATCAAAACGATTACTTGTACAAAATACATCATCATCTCCATCACCACCATTAGAACCAACTAAACGACCAAGACGACGATGTCGTTCTTAAACAAACAAAAATATATATGTACATTCAATTTTTTTTTTGCTTATAAAAAAACAAATTTGTCTGTATAAATTCCAATCCGTCTTTGCTTTTGGTTTTTTTTGTTACACATGCTGACCTTTTTTTGTTTTTCTTCTCATTTATGTTGATTTTTTTTTCAAGAGACGCTATCATATCTCTCTTATCTTTAAATATAAATAAAATATAAAAACTAGTTTACATTATTATATTAATAAATATATGTTTAATCGACTAATAATTGTTATATAAGCAGTAGATAACGATTATTCAATGGAAGATAGTATTATTATTGAATATATATACATTTTTATCGTTGACATTTTAATACTTTTTATTAATTTTTTTAGTTTGAATAAATATATTAGTTTAGTATGAATATAATTATTTATCTAATAGATTTTTTTTTGTTTTTGTATTTGATTAATTAGAAGAATTTCCATAATATTCTACTTGATCTCATTTGAATAGAATGCATGAAAGGAAAGAATTTTTAAGATTCATGCATACAATTATAAATATATATTAATGGACATGTCATATATAAGGCTTTCCTCATTTTGATTTAATTAAGATTGACATATAAAAATTTAAAAACTTTTAATTATAACAAAAATAAGTTTACATCAGTATGCTTGTAATTAATGTAAATACCTTAGAGAATAGATAAATTCTTTCGAGAATAATTAGTATAATCAACAGGAACTTTAGTTTTGTATGTGCGCAATACTTTATATTTGTTTTTTTGTTGTCATAAAATAATTACGTTGTTAGAAAAATGAATCTTTGTATGATTTTTTAAATTTAAATGATAATAGTAGTTGAAGAGAAATATTCAATAGAAAACATTTCATTGAGTAACTTGTTTTATTATTAAAAATAGTTTTATAAAGAAATATGAAACATGACACTTATTCATCAAGAAAAACAATATTTATAAATAGAAAAGTACTTTGCAAAAATAATAAAAATAAGAATTTGATATAAATAACAAATATTAAAATCTTTAGTTATTTATTCGACTAACTATTTTATCATTTATTTGTTTAAAACATATCTTATAACAAAATAAGATACCATATTATTAGATAAACTTTGACAGTTTTATATTTGTTATACATTATTTTTTAATGACATATAGTCAAAAGAAAATTAGTATTTTTTACCTGCCATTGCAACAAGACCACCTAATACATATTTAATAAAAAAAAAAAAAACACGAAACTCAAAGAATTTAGATTAAATATATTGTATTAGGCCAATATTCTAACCAAAATGAATCAAATGGTGCATCATGTAGATTTAATAAAGCTTTTGATATATTTGATTTATTTTCATTAATTTTGAAATAAAAATGATAAATTCCATTATCATTTGATGTTAAATTTCTATCGATTGGATAATCTAAACGAGCTTTTTTATCTGGTAAAAATCAATAACATTGAAAAGAATTAGTACATTCTGTATTATTAAATAATGGTTCAAGATAAACTGTACTACCATATGGTTTAAAATACATCCATTTATAGTGTTCAAATGCACAATGAACATTTTCAATAAGAAATTGTCTTATTTAAAAAATCTGTATAATAATATTAAGTTTATCACGAATTATTATTGATAGATATATATGAAAGATGCTAAGTTTGAAAAAAGAAAGCAAGGTAATCATTCTTGTTATTCTATCTTATGATTCGAATTGCTACAGTTTATTTTCATATAAAAAATTAATTTTGTAAGATTATTTTTCTTAAGTCTTTTCTTTTTAGAATAGTAACTAAAAACAGAATCAATATTTTTATGATAAATATAAAAGGATTTACCAAAGACAAATTTCAAAATAAAATTTAAATTTCTTTTTATTGTTATTAGATACGAAAAAGATTGAAATTATTTTTTTATTTTATTACATATTGATAATATTAGATGTTGAAAAAAAAATTTCTTTTTACTATGTAGTAATGTAGTCCAATCGTAGAAAAGAAATATTTCATCTCACCGTTCCGTATCATTAATTCAGTAAAATATGATACAGAATGATAAAAAAAAATATGTGTGCACCTAATGTCTATCTAATGCATTTTTCTTCTTTTTAAATAATATTGTATAATTATCTAATCCATTACCTTGTCATATATCATATCTGATTATTTATAATAATGATTTATTTCGAAATTCTATCATTCATTCTTACCTTCTTTCTAAGCATTATTGACGTCATTAATCGTTGTCGTTTTTCTTTGAGTTACTCTTTCGATTGTAGTTATATTACATATAATCACGAACGCTTTTGTTTAGTAGCCTTTAAATTCTATAGGCACATGTTTAACAAGAGAAAAAATGAGAATTTTTGATATTTATCTATGATATAAGACAAACATGAGACTAAGAATAAAACATAGAAATTAGTAGGGATAAAAAAAATAGTTGATTTAACTATTTTCGAAGACCCTTTATGAGTAATTGCCCTAGTCAAATATATTTTGTACGCATCGAACTTGATCCGAGTTCGAATTAATCATATATATATATATATATATATTTGTAACTACCTGTAAAACCTTGGCCTGAGAAAGCATAAGTAAGAGGACGAAAAAGACAAAAAAACCAGCTAGTACCTTGTGATATTTTTTTATTATCATTCATTTATTCGTCACATGTTACACGCTTTTGTTATATACTATCAATCTAATAACATTCCTCTTTCATTGTATATTTTCATATTGATCAGTTGAATTAATCAAAATATTTTCTTTATATAATAGATTTTAATTTCCAATTAATCATTATGTTCATATTATTTGTAACTGTTTTATTATTATCAATTTATCATGGTCAATGTACTATAGAAGCTGTTGCTAATGTTCAATTAAATAATTCAACAACAACAATTGGAACATTAAAATTTATTCAAAAAGATGCTAGTTCACCAGTTCAAATTACTGGTACACTTAGTTCATTAACCGCCAATTCGAGTCATGTATGTTTAATAGAATAAAGATGAAGAAAATTTTTCATACAATTTTCTTTTTAAAGGGTTTTCATGTTCATGCTAATCCAGTAGCTACAACTTCACCAAATTGCAACGCAGCTGCTGGTCATTTTAATCCTTATAGTAAGTATTAAAATTTTTATATTCTTATTATTAAATTTTAAAAAAATGACTATTTAGATACTAGTCATGGTCCTATTACAGCCGATAAAAACCATCGACATGTTGGTGATCTTGGAAATATAACAACAGATGCTAGTGGTGTAGCAAATGTTAATATTTCAGATGAAGTTATTCAATTTTATAATCAAGTTCAATCAATTGCTAATCGCGCGGTTGTTGTACATCTTCTGTTTGATGATGGTGGTCAAGGTATGGGTGAGAGTAATGTAACTGGGTATGTTTGATACATTTTATTTTTTAATATTTGAATTATTTTTATTCTTTGTTGAAATAGAAATGCTGGTGCACGAGTTGCTTGTGGTCTTATTCAAGTAACAACAAATAATGGATTGAATATTAAACCTACTATGTCTGTTTTATTTCTTACAATGATTATTGGTTTCATCATGTTTTTCTATTGATTAAAAACTTAACGATTTCGTGTTTTTTTTTGTTCGATTTTTATAAATTAATTAGATATTCTCGAATAGTTTCTTTTTTTCTGTTTGTTTTATTCTCGCATTTTATCATGTTCTATATGTTTTTGTTTTGAGCATTTGTTAATCGTAAAAACCGTAGTATTTATTATTTTGTAAAAAGAATAATGAATAAATTTTTTTTTGCGAATTAATCAATATTTTATTAAAACTTTTATAAATATTCATATATTATTTAAAAAAATGATAAGAATAGAATAGTTAATTATTATTCTAGTCTATTATTTCGAATAGTATATTCATAAAGTATTTGAAATGAAAAATAAGATATGATTATGATTGGTGATAGTAAAATTTAACAATGTATATAAACTAGTCATGACTGAATTAAGAGAGAAATAGATATAAGAAAAAAAACGAGGTCAAATTTTGAACTGAAAGAATATATATATATATATATATCATTTAACTTTCTTCTATCGTCCGACAAACACTTTCATTAACTTTTAATGTGACAATTTATTTTTAATTAGAAATGATAAATAATATTGATGATAATTTTGATGATATTGATTTGGATCAACTTTTTAATGATTTTAATGAAAACCAATCATCTATTCCTCGACAATCATTAACTGAATATGATTTAAAGTAAGTTTAATAATTCAAATTAATTAAAAATAAAAATTTTTCTTATTGAATATTAGTTTGAAAATAAATCAAGATGATTTAATTGAATTTAATGAAAATGATTGTACAGCACCAAGAATTAATCGAAAACGAATTAAAACTAAAAAGAAATTAAAGACAAAACAAACAACAATGTACGATTATGCTTCTAGTATATCGTATAAACATAGACAATATTATTCATCATTAGATAATACAATAACAACAAAAACGATTACTAAAGAAAAAAAACGTTCATTAACAGTAAATAAAATAAAATTTTTAAATCGAAAAAAATAATAAATTTATTTTGTTTCTTTTTTTTTTATAAAGGATTATGAACAATTATCATCAATTTCAAAAAAACCAAAAATAATTGATTATAATAATTTATCATCACAAACATCACCGGATTTTATTGATAATCTTTTACAATATCTTGATGAACGTAGTCGTAATAAAACAAAACAAGATACATTAAAAAATGATGAAAATCAAAATAAGAAGAAAAATAATTCAATATTATGATTTGAATTTATTGATATTTTATTTATTTTTTTATAGATATTAGCTGTTTATTTTGTTTTTATAGGTGTGTATTGTTTTCCACTCGATTGTAATTTATCAGATAAAGAAGATATTGAAAAAAAAAGAATTTTTTTTCTTAATTAAATGAAATATTTGCTTAATATTGCAAAGGTTTATTTTAATATAATAATCACTAATACATAATATGATACTTGAATAATGCATATCATATCAAGAATATTTTTAAATTATTTATTTAAGATAATACTTAAACAATATTGTCAGTATCAAAAGTTTCGTAGCACTTTTTTTTGTTTTGAGTCATGTATGTAAATTATACAATATTAAATTTATACATGGATAGCAGAAATTGAGTATTATACCCGCTGTAGTCAAAAAACTTCCACATTTTATTATGCAACTCTAAGATAGTTTTGTATACTAGTTGATAGCCTACAATGAGTACTATGGAACAGTATATTTCAATATTTTATTCGTCCACCTTTAGAATAAATAAAAGGTAAATATCTATTTTTCTCAAGGATATCATGAAATATTAGTATTTTTGAATCCCTAAAATGATAAAATAAATACTTTTATCATATTGTTCTTTTCTTTCTCATTTAAGCTATCAGTCGGAAAAAAGCATATAAACATAATATGAATCTTCAAGATAACTGTTTCTTCATTTTTACTAAAATACACGTGACCGACCATTTCCATTTCCATGTTTAGGTAAATTTGTTTCTTTTAGTTTATTGATATGGTAATAGATAGTTCGGATTAGAATATTTATTTCACAATAAATAGCAAGAGCAGATCGTATACCTTTGTTTCGAAAATATACCATTGATATATAATGATGTTTTAAATCACTGGATGATATCATGATTAAATATATATGTGTTGAAAACAAAAGAAATTATGCTTTTGTATGGTCCGTATGTAGTATATTCTTGCATATGAAATATAATAAAAGAAAAAAAATGATAAAATGACATACTGTTAGAAGATAAATTCATGGTCAATCAAACACAAAATATTCAGAAAAATTGCATTGAGAAATGATGGTATCATAATCAAAACTTTTATATTTTATTATCATATATTTTCTATCCGAATCTAGGTAATATGTGTTACTCATTATGTTTCAATATATCATTATATAGTAACAAACTCTAATTTTAATTCTTTAAATCAACGTTTTTTTCCACCGTTCTAAATGGTTTGTACTTTATTTAGATCTTTGTTTTTCTCAATCTTTCCTTCATATAAACATCGATCGTACATACATGTAATCGTCTATAACGACGTAGAAAAATAGAACTGAAGATCAAGATAGAAAAAAACAACATACAAGTGCAAAGAATAACTCAAAAAAAAAACATGATCGATCGATAGTTTGTTATTTTTTCTTAGGACAAAAAAAAATAATAACTGAAATCAGCATGTGTAAGCTGATTTTTGTGCTTTAAAGCACACACAGAAACAGGCCATACACATACACAAATATAGAGTCCATCTCCTCTTTATCAAATATCAATTACGATAATTAACAAGAGAAGGAGAGAATGTCGATAACATACAAGAAAACAAAAAAGAAAAACGTTCAGGAATAACGAAAAAAGATCGAGGTTGACTACATATGTAGAACACAAAAAATAATAAACATATACATGGAAATATACGCAATGTAGATGACAAGAAGAAGAAGAAGAATAATAATAAAATTGTTTCCTCTTACAATCAATACAGATTTATATACAGTTTGAATAATCAATATCACTAAGACATATTTCTATTAAAAAACAACATGGTAGATATGAAACAAATTCAAATAGAATTTTTACTATTTTGACTATTGTGAGGACGGGGAAATAGCTTCAATATCTCCATTCTCTTCTTGCTCTTCATCTTGATCTTGATCTTGATCTTGATTTTGATCATCTTCATCTTGTTTCATATCACTTTCATCATCATAAATATCTTTCATTATTTGTTCTTCATCTAATGATGCTGATGATGACGATAATGATGATGATCTTGCTATACGTACTCTTCGACGTGTTGGACGTTGAATATCGTAATTATCATCTGATTTGTCAAGTGTATCCGTTGTTGATAATGGACTTAATCGACGTAAACGTTTTGAACGTCTTTGATTTCTTGTTTCTTGTTCATAATCACTTTCGTCATCATTTTCTATTTCCTCTTCTTCATCTTCATCTTCTTCAACTTCACGATAATTTTTACGTGCAGCTATTCAAATAAAAAGATAATGTACAATTAAATGAAACGTCAGAATATACAAAAAAAATCTGTAAAACTCATCGGATTGATTATTAATTTACTTTCATTAAAAATCTATCATTATCTATTTATCTCGAATAAATAGAGTCATTTAAACAATAATGAATATTACGAAAAAGAATTTCAAAAAAGAATTCTTACTTCTACGTGTTTCATTATGTCTTTGTGGTTGTATTCGAGATTTTCCTTCTCGTTGTCGAATAGCTATTTGTCTACGTGTTTGTACTCGTCGAGTTGAATAATTTGTTTCATTATTAATACCATTTCTACAACTATTACACATCCATGTTGTTGATCTTGGTGGACAACGTAATGGTGGTTCATGACATTGACAATGAAATAAACTTCGACATTGTATACATTGTATTAATTCATTATCATCACTTGTTTCAACTGAACAAACACAACATAAATTATCTTCATTTGATTGATCAATATCATTATTATTATGACTTTGTTCACTATTTAAATCTGATAAATCTTGATTATTTTCATGACTACTTATATTTGATGTTGTATCAACATCCATATCATATATATCCGCATCATAATAATCAATTTTAGATTTTTTTTCTTCTTGTTTATTATGACGTCGTCTTGATATTGATTGTGGACGACATGCTGGACAATACCATAAATCATTTGTAGAATTTTTTGTATTATATAATGTATAACTACGTAAACATTCTAAATGATAACCTTGAGAACATTGATCACATACAATAATATATTCATCTTTATTTTTTTTTCGACATATTTTACATTTTAATCCAATTGTTGATTTATTCCATGCAATTGAATTTTCAAATATTATCATTAATACATATAAACGTGAATATGTTTTACATGTTCGACAATCATTCATCCATATTTGTAAATTATGTTGATTTATTATTGATGTTTTAATAATAGAATTTTTTTTTTTATTTTTTGAACGTTTTGATTGATTTTCATGTGTACCAAATATTCCTGATGCAAATTTTTCTGGTACAGTCTGTTGTAATTGTATAAGTAAATCAGCTAAATCAATACGTTCATTTGATTGTTTTAATTTATTTTGCCATTCATTAAAATTATCATTAATTATAAAACCACCTAATGAACCAAGACGTAAACGTGATTCAATATCTTCAAGATCATTTTTAAATGATATTATTATATCATTTGTTTGTTGTCGATCATTAGATATATCTGAATTTAATATAGATTCATCTAATTGTTGATCATTTGGAATTTTATCTTTTTTTATTTGTTCAAATTCAATATGTAATAATGGCAGAATTTTTTTAAGATTTATTAATAAATTATGTTCACGTATACCACGATCATTTAATGATTGAATTAATTGTTCAATTATTAATTCATTATCATAGATTAACCATTGATTTTGTTCATCTTTTGGTATTAATTTTTCATCATTGATTATAATTGATGAACGGGAAGGAGATATGTCATGTGTTGAAGATGATTGAACAGAATAATTTATATCAGAACCAATCCAACCTATCAAAAAAAAAAGAATATATATATATATATGAGATTAATTTTGATTAAATAAACCTTTTTCTACGAATAAACCAGCATGACCTTTAAAAAACCAATAACGATTATAATTACGATCAAAACCTAATGGTTTTATTCGAAAACCATATTGAAGATTAGAAAGTGCTTCCTAAATAAGAGAAAAATATAAAAATAATTTTTTTTGTTTTTTTTTTTTATTTCTTATACTTGATAAGCTTGTTCAGCTTTTTGAATAGCTAATTCTCTTTTTTGTTCATTATGAAGTTTTTGTGTTTCAAGTTCACGTTTTTCTTTTAATTCTTTTGATATAGCAACCATTTGTCTTCGTCTTTGTATAACACTTTTAAGATCATCATCATTTTCACTATCAAAATTTTCATTATCATCATTAAATGTTGATGGTGATGATTGATGATTTTCATCATTTGTTATTCCACTTGAATTTTTTACTGTTAAATTTTTATTTTGTTTTTTTGATGAAATTTTTCCAATATCACCATTTTGTAATTGTAATTTTTTTTGTTTACTTTCTTCTTCTTGTGCTTTACGACGTTCAGATATTAATTGATTACGTTCACGTGTTGTTTCAGACATTGTACGAGTTAAATATTCAAAATAATCAGACATTATTTCACTATCAGTTGTTATTATATTAACTAATAATAAGAGAAGATCAATCTAAATTAAATTAAATTATTTTATTATTAAAAAATATTTTTTTTTTTTGTTTTAATTAATTTACTTGTTCTGATATTGATAAATCTTTTACTTCAGAATTTGTTAATTTATCTAAAATATTTCGAATATTTTCATTTTTTTCTTTTAATAAATATAAACGTGTTAATTCTTGACATGTAAATGGTGTTAATGATACATCAGTTAATTTAATATCATAAATTTGTTCAATATCTTCATCAATTAATATTTGTTCATTGGAATTTATTTCTATATCTTGTTGATCATTATTTAATTGTTGTTGTTGTTGTTGTTGTTTATCATCATCATCATTACTATTTTCATCATTATTTAAACGATTTTCATCTTCTTTAAATAATAATTTCATTAATATTTGTAATAATTCAATAAAATAATTAAAAAATATTGTTGATGATGATGTTGTATATGCTTGTATTAAATAATCATGTTTAAATGAACGTAAAAATTGTTGTGTTGTTTTAGATAAATCATCTTGTAATGATGATAAAAATAATGAATTACATGATGTAATAAATGTACATATAACAAGTAAATCACCAATATAATGTGATGGAATTGATATAATTGTTTGAATTTGTTTAGGTAATGGTAAAATTTTTGAAGATGTTAAATCTAAATCTTCATTAGATTTTTGTTCTAAACGTTTTGTTTGAAGAAATAATTTTTTTTCTTGATCAGTCATTTCTGATAAACGTCTTTTAAGTTCTAATTCTTCATATTTTTTTTGTATTAATGAACGATATTCATCAGGTAAACGTGAACGTTGTTTATCATTTAATGTACGTGCACAATGAAGTATAAGACGTTGAAATACACGAGATTGTATACCACGATCACGACGTGTTTTATCTAATTTTTGTAATAATGAATAAGGTACAGCAATATTATATGTTGTTTGAGATTTTTGTGAATATTGATTATTTGAATTTGTATTTGAATTTTTTGTAAATTTCATATCATGTAATGTTAATTGTTTTTTTGTTTTTGTTGAAGTTTTTTGTTTTTGTGGAGAACGAGATTTTTTATTTGGAGATATTGTAGTTTGTGAAGATTTTTTAGGTGTTGTTGAAGTTGATTTAATTCTTTTTTTTGGACTTTTTGATTTATTTTCTTCATCGGATACGGTTATATCAATATCATCAAGATGACCATTTTGAGATGAAGCTATTATAAAGAAAAAAAAACAAACATAAGTTAGGTTTTTGTTTTGTTTAGGAAAATCTTTTTAAAAAAAATGAAATGATTTACTATTGTTTGTATCTTCATTTGATTTTTTATTTTCACCAAGTAAAGCAGCTTGTTCTTCAGCTTGTTTACGTAAAATACGTTCTTGTTCTCGAAGAATTTCCTAAGATAAAAAAAGAAATTAAATTTTTTTTTTTTGTTTTATAAATTTATTTATTTACATCAAGTGTAATAGTCATTGATTTTTTAAATTTTTCAATAATTGTTGATGATATACGATCTTTTATTTGATATTTTTCTTTAATTGAATCATCATAGAATATCCATGGACTATCTGCTCGATTG
Organism: Macrotrachela quadricornifera; assembly: GCA_022393335.1. Classification (NCBI taxonomy): domain Eukaryota; kingdom Metazoa; phylum Rotifera; class Eurotatoria; order Philodinida; family Philodinidae; genus Macrotrachela; species Macrotrachela quadricornifera. The sequence goes on along the minus strand of JAJEKB010000656.1, from coordinate 47,944 downwards.
CCAAGACGAATAGCATATGAACGAATAAATGTTTTTAATTTTTCTCGATTAGGTAATAAATTACTTCGTCTATAAAAATAAAAAATGAAATGATTTTTTGATTTATTAATATATTTATTTCACTGTAATTCATTCGGTTGAACATTACTAATCACACGATCTTCATCCGATAATCGAATTGCATATTTGACATTTTTCATTTGCTACATTTTAATATATATATTTAGAAATAAATAAAATAATTTTCATATGTTTACTTTATCTGATAATGGTTTTGATTGAACAGATGTTCGTTCTGATGTTCGCTTACGATGATCATCATTTTCTTCAATTCGTTCAATAGTACCTTTCACACTATTTATAAAAGATATATTTATTATATTAAAAACAAATAATAATAATAAACATTACACTGTAGTATCACGTCGTTTTTTAAATTGAACTGCTTCACCAATAACAAAACCTTGTCTAAAAAAATAAATTAATATAAGAATTTTGAATTATAACAAAATCTTAATTCAAAATGAAACAAACATTACCCAAGTATAATTGATACTTCTTCAGCTACTTTTTCCAATGGTTTAACACCTACATATTACAAATTATTTTATTCATTTTTATTTTTCTGTAAAAATTTTACATACTATGATGTATAATATCAAATATAGATTTATTAAAATAAGTTGGTACAATCGTTGGTAATGATTTTCTTGTTTCAATTTCTGATAAATAAGCATCTTTATGTTTTAAACCTGCTCTCCATGTACATTCACATGTCCATCGTTCTAATTCATATGCTTTTTTTAATTTTTCATATAATTTATGACTTCGAAATTTTTCTCCTGTATGTTCAATAGTATAAAATTGTTCTTGTTCATTATCCTCTTTTAAATCATCTTCATTAAGATGAAATAATCGTCGACCAAACAGAGGCATTTAAATACCAAAAAAAGAAAAAGAAATATACATTAATATTAATTCATATTGATAAATCTGAAAGAGAAATTAAAATGAAATTAAAATTTAAAAATAAAAAAATTAAATATTTGATTGTTATTACATTTATTATATTCGTTTAGTGTTTGCTTTTTTTTCTCTTTATGTATCAATTTTGTTTTCATGATACAAAAAAAAAACTGCTACAATTATATAAAGAACAAAAAATAAAGAAGAAGATAAAAGAAACCGGATGATATATACGCACTCACACAAAAAATAATAATAATATTAATAATAATACTGGATTTGGAATAGAAAGAATAGACACAAACAAAGCAGTATACTTTTCTTCCCGAATGGTCAAATACTAGTCTACATACATAAGCAGCAAAAAAAAAATTATTTTGTCAATAAATAATAAAATTAAAATTAATAACTCATCATGAGACATACATACACACACACACATACATACATACAAATAAAAAATATATACGACGAGCGACAAGAAAATGGGTTACTGTAAATAATACTTAACAAAAAAATTTTTCTTTTCAAATTTAATCTTTCTATATATGTTTGTTTGTTTGTTTTTTCCATTCCGATTATAGAGAAGCAAAAAAAAAAGAAATTATTGGTTATTTTTTTATACTAAAGAAATTATTTGAATAAATAAACGTTTGTTTTTACAGATAGGAGAAATAAAAAAAAAATGACACCCCCTTTCCATCATTTACAATGCAACGTGTTCTTTACTATACACATACAGATACACACCGGGCTCTTTTTAAGAGTCAAAAAAAGATGAATTTGTCTATGTGTTCAAAAAGAAAAAGCCGAGAAGAAGAGAAGAAGACAAAAACGCTAAAACTACCAATTATTATAATATATATACTTTTTTTTTTCTTTTTAATTAATTCTAAGAGTGTCTATATTAATATATGCACTCTTATTTTTTATTTTCATTAATGTCGCTTTGCGACATTGATGATTTATCTTCATTACCAGTATTTAACCGAGAATTATCAATTGTTGTTGATGTATTATTACGTTCTCTTTCCATTGCAAGAATAAAATCATTAATATTATCGCGAAAACGAATCCATGCTTTTTCTGGTACTGTTATAGCTGTTCGAAGATTTGCACGAACCTTATTTATATTGAAAAAATATAAAAATATATATATAAGCAAAAAAAGAAACGTTTTTTTTAAATTTTATTTACTTCGGATATACGTAAAAAAATGCCACGATTATTTGAACCAATGTCAAAATAAAAATTTTTATTTCCAACATGAAGATATTTACTTTCAGGTAATTCATTTGGTTCTAAAAATAAACAATATGAAAATATTTATTCTGTATTATAATATAAAAACATATTGTAATAAGTTTTGTTTTATAACCGACTAATTTACCTTTATTTATTTGTCTTTTTTAATGAATAAATAAGATTAATAATTCTACCGTAATATGACTGAATTAAAATATCTTTCTATTCGATATTTCTCTTTTATTTTTTTTTATAAAGCTTTCAAAATAAATTATTTGCCAGAAAAAAAACATGACTTGTCTAGATATTCTGTATATAATTGCATGATGAATAAGAAATTTATTCTAGATTATTGTTTGTCTTTCTTACCTATTGCTGGTGGTGACTCGATACTATCTAAAACAAATGAAAAATGACATAATAATGATGAACTGATAAAGAATAAATACTATTAGCCCCATCTTTATCTATCAAATATATTTGTATTAAAAATTTATGCATAAATAAGATTTTTTAAATATAAATACAATTTTAAAAATATTCATTATATAATTTGCTTGAGATAGATGCATATAATATCCAATAAAAATAATTTTAAAAAAATCGGAATTTTCATTTGAAATTTTTCTTCAAATATTTTATTACTCAAAGTTTTTTCTATTTATATAAAAACTTCGTCATAAACAATTTTTTTTTATAGATGTCGCTCTTTTTTTTCTCTATTTCATACCTTTATCATCTTCATTTCCAAATTCTTCAAGTAAATTATTTAATGTATCCCGTAATTCATGTATACCTTGTGCAGGTAATGCAATTTGTGTACGTGGAGTATTAATTCCAACCATTGAAATCTATATATAAAATCAAAAATATATATTGAAAAAAAGAACATATCCAACAATGAATATTTAACATACACGTAAAAATCTTCCACGTTCATTTTCTTTTAAATCAAGATAGTATTTTCGATCATCACGTGTTATAAGTGTTGAACGAAGACGACCATCTTCAGTAGTTGGTTGATTATTCGGATTATATTCACCTAATTTGTAAAAATTTTTAGTAAATTAAAATACTAAAATAACTTTTTTATTACCCAATGTACGAATATGATCATCAAATGTATCTAAGTGATCACGTAATTCATGTGCAACATTCATTGACATTAATATACGACTTTTTCGACCGCCAGCACTAACCTAAAATTAATATAAAATCAAAAATTTTTTAAAAGATCATTTAATAATTTGTTTACTTCAGCAATTTTTATAAATCGACCACGTCGATTTTGTTTAACATCCAAATAAAAACGTTTTGATTGAATATGAAGTGTTTTAGTTGCTAATTCTTCTTCACCGGCTGACGCGCCTAAAAATGAATGATTTTTATGAATAAAATAAAAAATATATTTTTTTTTTCTTTAAAATAACCTTGTTGTGACTGTTGCATTCGATCAGGATAATTATTGCGCGGTTGAATATTATAACCTCCTTCTGCCATTGTGAGAGCGTTAAATAAGTTTATTAGTAAAAATGTATGACACGTGCCGTATGGAGTTTTTCAAAAAACCGAAACCTCTCTCTCACTCACACACCCAAAACTTGGCGTCTTCTCGCCGACAGATGATACTTAATTCCCGGCGATCTAAAAATATAGGAAAGTAACTATTTATTTATGTTCCTTTTTTTTTTTCGTGTGGTAGAGCAAGGAGCAATTGCAACACCTACACACCCACTAACTAAGCAAGCAGTCAGCTCTCTCGTCACTGAAATAATACTCATTTTCTCGTTCTTTCTCTTTGTTTTGTTCGTTCTTTCCCAGCTGAAGAAGAATAATCATTTATATATTGACAAATGATTGGTTGATAGAGGTTATTTAAACATGAATTATGGTTCTTGTTTATTTCGTTATAATGAAACAAATAAATATTTCTCACATATTATGAGAAGACATTTTTTTCATAACTGAGTCGTTGATCAACACATACATATATTTACATATACTCGAAATCAGCTAAATCTTGATAATATTTACACAAAATATTATCTTGATTATATTTAAAATACATAGATGACGCTCTATACTGATTTATTGTAACAGAGAAATACATTTAACCATTGAAACGAGGACACTAGATAATGACACCTATAAAATAGGGAGAATAAAAATGTTCAAGATGAAAATAAGATATAATAATATTGCCATCTATAGTAAACTTTAGTATATAAACATATTTTTAATTAAATGTGTTATAAAATAATATAAACAAGTGCATCACTGAATTCATTATAGAAATCATACGATCAGTCATCCGCATCAGCTAGTAGATTAATAATCATGTTCGATAGACCAGTCAGCATTTTATAAGCACATTCAATCTATTGATAAATAGATGAATATATATTTATTTCATTATATTGAAATATTTTTCAATACATAATTTTGAATATTTATTAGTTTGACATCATTAGCGACATCTTTATCATTTGTTTCTCTTTTTTTTTATATTGTCTTGTTCTAGTTAATGTTGTCAAGTGAATGTTGTTGTTATTGTTGTTGTTGACTTTTTCTTAATATTATCTTGTTTCAGACTTTTTGTGTGTAGGAGTATATACTAATCATTCGAACGATTGAATAGAAATGGCTGATCAATTAACCGAAGAACAAATTGCTGAATTTAAAGAAGCATTTTCACTTTTTGATAAAGATGGAGATGGAACAATTACAACAAAAGAATTAGGTTTGTTAAATAAGAAAATAAAGATTGTTAATTTATTAATATATATTTTTATTTTTAGGTACAGTTATGCGTAGTTTAGGACAGAATCCAACTGAGGCTGAATTACAAGATATGATTAATGAAGTAGATGCTGATGGTAAGAATTTAATGATATTATTTTTAAATTTAATTGAATATTTTTATTCTTATTTAGGTAATGGCACAATTGATTTTCCTGAATTTTTAACAATGATGGCGCGTAAAATGAAAGATACTGATAGTGAAGAAGAAATTCGTGAAGCATTCCGTGTATTTGACAAAGATGGAAATGGATTTATATCAGCAGCTGAACTTCGGTTAGTTTAAATATTTAATTATATGTTTGGGTCTTTTTTTTATATAAATACATTTATTTAAATTTTCTAGCCATGTGATGACTAATTTGGGTGAAAAATTGACGGATGAAGAAGTTGATGAGATGATTCGCGAAGCAGATATTGATGGAGGTATATTTAAATAATAAATTATTTTATAAAAGAAAATAATTTTCATATGAATCATTTTCTCTATTTCAGATGGTCAAGTTAATTATGAAGAATTCGTTACAATGATGACTTCAAAATAATTGTGACCAAGGATGTCTCATTCGTCATTATATATTTACACAAATTTCTTTTTCTTTTTTGTTTATCATCGTTGTTGTGTGCGTGTAAGCTATTTTCGTTTGTTCATTTTACTCTGCTCTTTTTTTTTCTTTTGTTCTAAAACTATTTACTATTCAACAAAAACACATACCTGTCTTCTTGTTTTCTTTTATTCTTTTTGTCACAAACGCATACACTAACATATTAAACTTTGACTAAAAACAAAAAAATCTTTCTTCAGTTTACTTTGTTTCGTTGACGTCAACTTTTTTTTTTCTTTTTGACTTATATTGGGTAATTTTTCTTGATTTTCGTTTTTGCATCATTTATATATTCAGGTTCTCAGTGGAAGATCTATTTCTAACAAGGATTTACTTACACACATATTTATATAAACACCTATTGTTTTCTTTTTTTTTTCTTTTTTGTTGCTATATATTTGTTTAGTACAAACAAAAAACATATATATACATTCAAATGTAAAAGTAAATTATTTATGAACAACTTTTAATCTGTAAATGTGTGTTTGAGGAAGAAAGAGAGATAGTACAAACATTATCTCTTGTACTTTTGATGTTGGCTTATTTCCTTAATAACTGTGTGTATGTGCGTGTGTGTATGCTTTTATTTGCTGACTCGCACACTTTCACTTGTTCCCTCATGATATCCGTCTGTTTTTCTTTTTCTCTTTTCTCAAAAACAAAAGAAAATAAAAATGAAATTCATTGAATAAGTGTTCTTTTCTAATGTACATTACATATTAATATTCGTTTTAATTGTTTATATATTTGTCAAAGTAGAATATATATCTTTTCAAGTAGATTAAGAATAACAAAAAGCAATCTACTTGAACATGATAAGAAGAAAAATGATGAGAAAAAACAGGCAATTATATTAGAAAAAAAGAAACTGCTCATCAACTAAGAATTCCCGCGCGTCTTCTTTAGCTTTAATAAAACTTGAGTTAGTCAATGCGTACAATATGAAGAGTAGATGTAGAGAATAGACAAGAAAGAGTAAGTTGAAATATTTTTTTGCTGCTGATGTGTCGTTGACGATGAAGACGGAGGCTTCGACTCTAACATTGTCGGTCGTTATTCGTCCGCCAAACGAGAAAAAGAAGGACAAAATACGAATGAGCAAAGAAGAGTCTGGAGCAAAAGAAACGAAGGAAAAGCAAGAGAGAAAATACAGAGCCCAATTCGCTCGACACGTCTCACTCCACTGTTGCCATCATCAGTCGATCTACTAGTAGCAAGTTACTCGCGTGAACTAAGAATATGGCAAGTGGTGAAGCAGTAAGTAATCTTTTCTTTTTTATTACATGAAAGTTTTATTGATACCTAGCATTTTGATTTATTATTATTAGATAAAAACAATTGATTCTGTTACAAGTGATATAAATAGTAAGTAAATGAAATATTGTTTGATAAGATATAATAGTATTGACGTTAATTATTTATTAAATTATTAAGATGCACCATTGAGATCAATTATTGAAACTCCACTTACTGATTTACTTATAAATGGAATCTTTCAACAACAAAATAATGTAGATTATCGCTAAATTATGATTAATTTTTATATTAATAATTTCATCTTTTCCTTTTTATATATAGGATGGATCTTTTCCACCAACACCTCAATTAGAAAAATTATTTAATGTTAATTTTGAATCTATTAAACGTGATTTACATGCTAAAGGTTTAGATTCATCAAGTATTTATATAGTTTTATTAAATTTATTATTTTATTTTTTAATATTTAGTTTCAGATGAAATTCATCGACTCATATCAACGGCTTCCATTCTTTTTTATTTTTTATATCATAGTCAAAAAACAAATTTTCCTGTTGATTTAGATGCTATTAAACAATTTATATCTAATGCACGTTCAGAATTAGAAAGTGTAAATAAAATATTTTCCTTATTTTTTAAATAAATATATATATTTTCTATTAGTTTTCATCAAAAGATGATCCAATCATGCAAACATATATTGATAAAGGTGAATTAGCTGTTAAATATGTTATTGATACACGTGAAAAATATGCGAATATTTGTAAACAAATAAATTTATCAGAAATAAGTTGGGAATCTTATATTCAACATTTAATGGGTTTAGCATAAACAAAAAACAACAATAAACAATATTAATATATCAATATCTTTTTTTTTCTATTTACTTGTATTTCTGGAATATAAAATAAACTGTTTAATTTGAAAGATAATCATTTATTTTCAATGTACAATATTAAAAATAAATAAATGTTAATAATCAAAATATTATCATAATAAAGAAAACAAATATTAGTCGAAAAGGCTAATTGATATCATTAGAACTATTATTTGATATATGTATGTATGCCCTTAGATATAAGAATTTTCTATTTTGATGATTATTCTAATAAAATTTTTTGCTTAATTAGACATATATATAAAGTTTGAATTTTTTTTCATTATAGCAATTATTTATTATTTTTAAGATAATCAATTGAGTTATTTTCAAAATCTAATAATTTAATTTTAGCTTTTATTATTATTTAGGATTGAATTAAAAATAAGTGAGATCATGACATTCGTAAATTTGAATTGTATTTATAAATTTATTCATAGAAATGAATATCTTGATTCCTTTATCGTTTATTAACAATCCAATAAATGATAATTTAAAAAAAAAACGTATTTTAACTATTGACATGTTTGTAGTGCACTACTCAAAATATAATATTTACAATCCTAAATTCGAAATATTAGAATTCAAATTGCGAAGAAGTAATGTGTATATTAATTTAGGCAAGAAAAAATTATTAATTAAAATAATAATATTTCAATAAATAGGAAAATATACTAAGTAACTAGAATATTTTATTTTCTTCCATTTTGAATAAATTAATATTATTATTTCAATACAGAAAACCTTCATAAATGAGAATGTTAGGAATATTAATTAATATTTGTGAAAGCCAGATATATATATATATATTTGACTTACTAATCTACAGAAAAAAAATATATACTTGATCATTTCCGGTGATGTAATTCTATTCTCTTGAGACAATTCACATTCATTTTTATGTATATCAAGATTATTTATTATTTTCTGAGAGAATGATCAAACTGCTTGTTAATACGGAACATAGAAAATTAAAATAATGAATGATTATATATAGATAGAAGTTCCGTTTATATGATGGTATAATATTAAAAGACAATATGATTGATTTAAATTGCAATATTTAAATACAAATTAATAAGGTTTTTTTTTTCTTAGATAGGTGAAGAAAAATCAATTGTATTCTTATGATTTGAAATAGTAAATATAATGGATTTTAATAATCATCAATAAGAAATATTGTCAATCGATTATTATGAATTATTTCTATATTATATCATAGCTGAACAAAATTTTTTGCAGTAAATATATGAAATATATTTTGAACGTTAATATATGATTTTTATAAGTTTTTCGATAAGATTTTAAAATATTTTTCTTTTTCTTGAAATTAAATAATTTAACGCTTATTAGTCTTATTCTATCCCTTTTAATCATAATGTTTTCTCTTATTCTCTTATAAATTCATGTCATGCTTATTATTTCTATTTGATATAAGATGAATTATCGAATGTGTTTTTCATATATTTAGATTATCCTTGACAAATATCATTTATTTCATTCACATACGCTTCTAATTAAAGGCAATGTACCTATTCCAATAAGCTGTCCTCTATATCATACGGTACTTTGCGAAAATCGTTTTTTTTTAATGTTATTTTCTAGAATCTAACAAAGTTTTGAGCTATCGTTACGAAT
>JAJEKB010000656.1:0-28557 GCA_022393335.1 Macrotrachela quadricornifera | reverse complement strand
TTTTTTTATTAGAAAATAAACCTTCAGCAACAAATGGTATTTCAAATCCATTAGCTACACCTGCTTCCACTTCAATTTCTAATACTTTCTCTTCCGTAACAAATCTTGACAAGTATTAAAAAAGAAAATATTCATAATATTAGTTTTTTTAAATAAAAATTTTTCTTACTTTATATTCGGACATTCATCACATACTTGTTCTTGTACCATTTGAAACTAAAATAAAATTCTCAAAATAATATACAAGTCTTTATTTATAAATCTTAAGAAAATAATGTTACATCTCTATAGATAAACAAAATGTTCTAGATATGTTTGTGCACGTAGGCGTAAATTCATTAGAATATTGTCCTGTTCTGATATATGAGTACAAAAATAGCTTTTGTGTATCCTATTATGTATGCATATTCTAGTACTATATAACCTTTATATATGGTACATACATCTGTATGTAATACATCTCAATTAGATTTCGACAACGTACTTATCTCATATATAATTTATAAAAAAAAAGAAAGGGAAATTTTTATTTTTAAAAAATCTTACACGTCCAGGACCCATTTGAGTTGTTCGCATTTCCATTCGACAATTACATTTTCGTGAACCAGATGTTTGTTTTGCAACTGGTTTAGCTCGAACAACCTAAATAAATAATTTTATAAAAAATATAAAAAATAATATTCATAATTATACTTCAATAAAATTTCCATTATAAACTTCTTCAAGTGTTACATATAAATCTATAACTACATCTCCACCACGTGGTACATGTGCATGTTCATCATCTCTCGAACCACCAAAATGAAAGAAATCACCAAAAAAACTAAATAAAAAAAAACCATATTAAATTTATTATTAATTTATATATAAATTAATAAACCTTGAAAATGGATCATGGAATGAATTATCACCACCTTGTCGTGTTAAACCTTCTTCACCATGTTTATCATATATTTTTCGTTTATCAGAATCAGATAATGCCTAAAAAAATATCCAATAAAATATTTTAAATACATATATATATATATATATAAAGAAATAATTTTACTTCATAAGCAGCACCTAAATCTTGAAAACGTTCTTGTGCTTTTGGATCATTTTTATTTTTATCCGGATGTAATTCTTTTGCTAATTTACGATAAGATTTTTTTATTTGATTTAATGTTGCTGTTCTTGGTAGATTTAAAATTTTATAAAAATCACGACTAAAAATAAATGAATTAAATTTGATTTTAAATTTGAAAAAAAAAAATTATTTGAATTACGAACCCAGCTAAAATCAGATCTATTATACATATTAAAAAGAATAAGACCAATAAATATGTAATACAATTGATTTTCATCTAAAACATGTTTTTATTTTTAAAAGAATTTATTTATTTTTTTGATCGTTTTCAATACGTTTTCTTTTTATTTAAACACAAAAGAGAGAAAAAAGAATTTATTAGTTAGTTTGTTTAATTTCTTTTTTTTTTTACGTTTGATTCTCAATGTGTACAATGGTTATCCTGATAGAAAAAAAACGAGACGAACAAAGAAGAAACGCGGAAGACAGTAAAATGTATGATTTGCGCTCACGCATAGTAGCACCGGGTGTAGCTCAGAGCAATTAAAGTAAGAAAAGGTACAGGGATTATTTATGGTTTTGATTTTTTTTCTCTCCACATACGTTAAATGCTTAATCGACAAATATTCAACATTGGACGGGAATAGCAAAAGAGACAAAAAAAAAAAAGGAAAAGCAGAAATTGTAAAAAGAAAAAAAAAGAATATATGCATAAAACACGCACACAAACATAAGATTTTTAAGAAATTAAAATCTAAGATCATCGTTAAAATGATGTTGATTAATTAATTCTCGATTTTGTTTCTTAATAAACGAATTTTCAAGAAATTTTAAACGATTATTAAAATCATCCATACAACGATCAAAATCATTCAAACGACGATTGATTAAGTCTAATTGATATAAGATAGTATCATATTGTTTATTAATTGATTTTTGCTCGATTTTAGATAATGATGAGGAAGGTTTTGAATAAACAAATTCGATATCATTCTAAATAAAAGAATATACATTAGTTTCTATAAATATCATATGTTATCAACATTAAAACAAAACTATATTAAGATTACATATTAGTAGAAAGTGAAGTTTGATGGTTCTTAGGAATATTTTAAGTTAAGGGGAAGAAAAGGTATACCCATTAGATATAAAAGCAAATCTCTAATATTTTTCAAGAATATAATATAAACATGCATACATGCAGCTAAAATCACAAAAGCAAATGAAGATTATCTTACTAAATTTGAACTGTAGTAATTAAGATGTATGTATGTATTTGTGTGTATATGCACGTAGTAAATAAATTGAAAAATAAATAAATGAAAAAGAAAGAAAAGAAGAAAAGTGAAACAAAAAGAAAATATTGTTGTTTAATTATATAAAAAAAGAAGAAAGATAATTAATCATCAAGATCATCAACTGGTGCTTCATATTGTGATAAACGTTCTTCTAATGTTTTAATACGTCGTTCATGTCCTTTAACAATTATTTTCACTCGACGCATTTCTTCAACAAGTTTATCAAGAAATTCATTATCCACATGCTGAAATAAATTTATTATTATAATGATAATAAATATTAATTCATTTCTTTTCCTAATATATTCATATAGAAAATAGATATCGATATATACCTGTCCTTGTTGAGGTGCAGCACCACCATTATTAGCACTTTTTTGTGGTGAAGAATTTTGTGGTGATGTTGGTGAAGTTTTTTGAGTAGTTGATGATTTACCAAAAACAACTTCTTGTTTTTGTTGATTTGTATTACCCAAATTTAATCCACCACTGCTAGCATTTGAATGAGATTTTGTACCCGAATGAAGGTCACGAACAGATACCTAATAAATATAAAACAATATTAATATAATATTATTTTAATCTTACTTACTAATTGAGGATTAGCATCTTTACCAGCAAACCATTCATCAGCTGTTATAGCATGTTCTTCAGCTGTTGTATCAGGATAAAGATCTTCTTGAAAAAGTTCAGACTAAAACGAAAAAAAATTAAATTTCAAATAAGTTTAATAAAAAACGACATACTTTTCGAGGTACAGTAAAACTAATTACTTCACAAAGACCACTATTGAGCAATTTAAAAAAACTAAAATAAAATATTTAATAAACAAAAAAAAAAAAAGATTTATTTATTACATACCGAGCTATTTCACATGTTCCAATATTCATTCCACGTTTTGGCATAACTCCCATACCACGTTGTGGATCAGATGATGAATATGTATTTATATAATGTATATAAGGTGCTTCTGGTGTATATTCAAAATATCGAATAGTTGAATCACCCTATATAAAATTTATTTTTTTTGTTAGCATTATATAAAACTTTAAATATTTACCTTTCCACAAAGGAAAATTAAACTAGTATCTTCATCATAAAATGGAAATAGAATACCATTAGATGAATCAAGTTCTTCCATTGTTAAAGCATTACCCAAATTATCCTTTAAAACAAAAAAGAAAAAAAGAATCAATAAATTTTAAATAGTCTCTCTTTTGTTTTATATTTATAAACCTCGTCCCAAAGTGCATATTGTCTTTCTGACATTCTCGAAAATCCAGTCGAAAATATTCGACCATCACGTAAATAAATAGCTCGTGCTGGTTTAGCTCCTTGATGACCCATTCCTGACTAGAATTAAAGAAATAAAATGTCAAAAAAACCTAATAAAACATTTATTTTGTTTTTTTTCTTATCAATTTAACCTTAATAACTTGACCAGTACGTGGATTAATAACACGAAATATTTTATCTTTACATGATGTAACAATACGTGAACCATTATAATTCCATGAAACACTTAAAATAACTTCAGGATGACAATCAATTGTTGTTAAAATTGATGATTTACCAACATTCCATATAAAAATTTTCATATCACCACCTGATATAAGAAAAAAAAACGAAACGATTTTTTTTTTTGTAAATTTAAAAATTAACATCAAATTTACCAGCACTAAGTAAAACATTAAGTGCACTTGGATGCCAAAGTACTTGTCCAACACGTCGTTGATGTGCAACAAGATCAACAGCTGGTTGTGTTAAATTATTTGATGCTAAACCACCATCAGGTATTTGCCAAACTTTAACTGTACAATCTTCTGAACCACTTGCTATAACATTATCATTATGTGGACACCATGCTATATCAAGTACTGCAGCTTTATGTCCTGTAACTAATGGTACATCGCGATCAATACGTCCAACTTTATCAAGTGGTATAACAAGAAATGCACCACCACCAGCTGATTCAGTTATAACAGCAAGAAATTTTGGATTAACTGAACAAAATGTTGAATCCCAAGCACTTTTTGTTATACGAATATTTTCGTAACAATCTTGTTTTTTAGCTGCTTGACCAAAGACATGACTTAAATAAAAATATAAAAACAAATTGTATTTTTTTCTCTATTAAAATAGACCAAAAAAAAGAATATTTTTACCGAAATTTACTATTACGAACAACTCGAGCCATGTATAATAAAATGAGATAATCGTGGTACTATATTCTGAGATAGTTTCGATGAGATGACGACAATAGCAATAACAACCTGAAATAAACATACAGTTATCATACCCCAATGTACATTCATATTCTTTTTTTTTTCTTCTTTCTTTTTCTTTTTCTATTCTCCTCCGCACTATATGCTAACACAGTATGTAAGCAACTGCTGATGAAAATAAACGAGTTCTTATGATAAATCGACGCATATATCGATCAAGCAATTGTTGCGACATCTTCGCTCAAAAACAAACCGAATGACATAGATTATCTTTCTTTCCGTATATAGTAATAAATATGACGCAGCAGTGCAAAAAAAAAAAAACGAAGAAAGAAAAAGGAAAACTGTCATTTATTCTGTCGAAACTCATCAATGACCTCATGTATGTTTCTTTCACTTATGTATAAAAAAACACTATTGATTTAAAGAAATCAAGAAAACTATCAATGTCCTTCTTCCAATCAACAGGTACATTCCCTTAGATAAATACACATACATATATGTATACATTCTTTTTTTTATAACATCTCACATCATTAGTATTCGTAACATGTTATAGTGAAATATAAAATTACCTTAGAACAAAAAAAAAAAGTGAATATAAATAAATGCGTTAACTGTTATTATAATTCATGTTATAAATATGTTTTTATTGATGTTAATATCTGAAATAAAAAAAAATGAAAATGTTCAATTTGTTTTGATTTTTTTAATTTTTTTTTGTTTTTGTTTTTTTGTTTTTTTGTTTATTGTAAAGAACGATTGAACTGGACAGAGAACGAAGAAAATGATTGTCCGTTGTTGTGATTAAATGAAGACAAAAGAAAACGTTGTGATTTCTTATTGGTCATGAATTTCCATTGTATGCTTCCATCTATCTAATACATATAATAAAAATATGAAAATCTATCAAATAAAATTTAATTTAAATATTTTTTAATAATATTTTTTCATTTCTATTAAACGAAGGTATTTTTAGAGAATTTTATTGGATATATTTTATTAACCAATAAAAATTTACGAAGAAAAAATTGAGTTATTAATGACATAATAATATATTGTAACATCTGATTAGAAAAATTTTTTTTATAAAAAAAAAACAAATTCCAATAATATGCGTTCATCTATAACTGTATTCTTTATTTTATTCAATATTCTTTTATGCTGTGTGTTATTAGTAGCAAAAAAAATTCCAGATGAAGATTTTTCTGAATTCGATGATTTCGATGATGAAGAATTTGTTATTGGTATGAAAAATAAAATTTATTTTGAAAGAAAAAGAAATCAATTTCCGTTTTTTTATTTTAGAAACTCCATCTCCATCCGGTGCTAATCCATTACCATCTAAAATACAATCAAATAAACTTGAATCAACTAATAATGATGGTCTATCTCAACCATCATTAAGTAAAACAACAGATGAAATAATTAATGATGATGTAACTGTTGATGATGAGGATGATGATGATCTCATGTTTGATGAAGAAGAATTTGATACGGTAAAGAATTGAATCTTTCTTTTTTTTTGGTTTTAAATTTATATTTATTTCTAAATGTCAATCAAAGAAAAAAACTCAGATTAGATTAATTTTTGATCTATTACATCAATTAAATTAGATTGATAATATTATAACATTAAATTTTTTATTTTGTTTATAATGGTGATATAATACTCTGTAGATAAGGTATAAAGGTCAAGATTGATGATATAACCTTTATTTTGTTGTTGCTAAAAATTTTAAGAAAACACTCTTCTCAAATTATGAACATAAACAAATGTGATTAATCATTATTTTTTAAATTAATTCTTATGATATTTGTCAATAGAATTCTTGGCAGATATGACAATCTATGCCTATTTAACTTAAACATCATCTAGATTGAACCTTGACTAGGATGATAAGATCTATCTATTTGTCAATCGACAATAACTAATTGGATGACAATGTTTTATAAGATCACTAAAAGATTATAATGTAAGATTTCTGAAATCACGATTAGTTTTTATTCTGAGTAAGAAAGTAATATATAATTATAATGCATTAGATATTCCTAAATTATTGATAATAAAAATAGGATACTAAATTTTAAAATATATTTTTTTTCATATTTAGTCTGATCCATTTACATCTTCATTTTCATCAGGATCATCAACACCAAATTTAACAATAACTGAAGTTCCTGCTAATTTAACAGGTAATCGTTGGGAAGCATATCATTGTGAAGCAATTATGATCGTTGTACTTCTTGGTTATTTAATAAATTTTCTTATTGGTCGTTCAAAAAATGCACGTCTTGCATCAATTATTTATCATTCACAACGTGATTTATTAGAAAGAAATTTTGCTGCTATTGGTGATAATGGTCAAGCACGAAATATTCAATCAACAGATGATCAAATAAATAATGATTTATCAATAAATAATATGTATAAAGAATCTGAAAGTTTATATATACTATGGTGTAGTGGTCGAATATCTATTGAAAGTATGCTTATTGAAATACGTTTTATAAAACGACAATGTTTATTTAATTCATTGGCTGCAATAATTAAATCAATAAATGATACAATTGTTTATACAATTGATTATAGTAAAGATGATATAGAAACATTTGTATTTTGTTTAGCAAAAAAACGTTGTGCAGCAAAATTACATCGTGATATGAATGATCTTAGTCAATTTTGTTCAGAAAGAAAAAATGCTGACAAACGTGGTTTAAATGGTTCCTATCAAATATTAAGTGAAATTGGTGAAGTATCAAGTACTATCATTGATAATCGAGTTGCAGATTTTATTGACAAGTACGAATTATTTTTAATGTTAATAGAAAATGTTTTGTTGTTATAATCTAATATTAAATCTTTATCTTTCGTTTTTTTTTTTGTTTTAGATTTCCTGATGCACTTGAATATATTCATATTAGTGATCAATATACAGGTATGAAAACACAAAATGATAGTCAACAATCATCATCTAATTCATCAAATAATGCTAATAATACATCAACTACTGGTAGTGCATCACAACAACCGGATGCATTAAATACAAATGAACGTTCTGTTCGTCGTGTATTAATTATTGCATTTAATTTAATTGCACATAATGATCGTTCATTACAAGTAACAACGGAAAGTATTGGTAGTGATTATTTACGTTTTGTATTATATTTAATTGATCGTGTTAGTTCATTTCGTTTTGCATCAAAAGATTCAAAAACAAAAACTATTAAAAATCGTCAACGTATTGAAGAACA
Source organism: Macrotrachela quadricornifera (assembly GCA_022393335.1). Classification (NCBI taxonomy): domain Eukaryota; kingdom Metazoa; phylum Rotifera; class Eurotatoria; order Philodinida; family Philodinidae; genus Macrotrachela; species Macrotrachela quadricornifera. The sequence continues at coordinate 20,713 of JAJEKB010000656.1, read as the reverse complement.
ATTTTTAAAAAATGTTTATCAACAAAGACAAGAACAAGCACAACAAAGACGTGAAGAAAAACGTCGTGCTGAAAAAGAAAAAATTATGCAATCTGATGATCCTGAAAGACAACGTAAATGGGAAGAAAAAGAACATAAACGTGAAATGAAAAGACGACAACCAAAAATGAAACAAATGAAAGTTAAAGCTATGTAATTATAGAACAAAATCAATAATCATCATGTGTCATTATTACTCTCTTCAAATTTTTTTTCTCTGTTGTTTTGTATCGCAATCTCAATGTTTTTTCTCTTGTATATGATGTCGAACAATCATATTAAAAAAAAGGGCACTTTTGTGTTATTCTACGTCATTTTTAGGAATATATCGAAAATAAAATTTTAAATAACTATCATTTATGAAAGTTTATTTGGTGAATGAGTTCAATATTATAAACAAAAGAAATGTAGATAGTGTTTAGAAAAAAAACAAACCATATAAAATTAAAGTATATGTTCAGTAATTTTGTTTCATCTTGAATATAAATATCGTTTGTCTTGAATAGTTGTATTATAGTTATATGATTATTATTCATTCCTATAACATCTTTTCTCGCCATTTCCTAAATACGAAACATACAAATATTTATTTTTTTATATGAATGGAAATTTCAGCCTTAGAATTTTGCAATATTGTACATATAATTTGTCTTTCATACTTCAAAATTTTTGATTATATATTTTATAATAAATTTTATTTTCACGAAATGAAGACACAAAAAAGTACGAATGCTTTTTAGTCTTGATTCGTACAGACAAAAAGAATATCAAACAATGAATTTATTAGTTTATTTAGAAAAAAACTTCAGGAAATTCTGTTTTCTTTTTGAATAGTGAATAAATATACATAGTGAAGATACGCTTTTCTTTGCAGACAATATTTTAATTATAACTAGAAGCGAAAGCATGATGACATTTGCCATGTCTGCACAACTATTTCCTGATAATTCATTTAATATTGAATAACCTTGTATTACTAATTACACGGTAAAAATAATAAAATATTCTTTCCTTCCGTCATGACTTCAAGTTAAAAATTTTATCATTATGAATGTAAAATGATGGGCTATTTATATCTGGCATGACTTACTTCTTTTGATGTTGTTCTTCAAATAAAACGGTTCATAATAATTGTGACATCTAACACAGGATTTTTACTAGTCATGCATTTATTTTTCTTGTAAAAGTAAAGAAGTTTTTTTACTCTTTTTTGATGAATATGCTAGAAAATCTATATGAACCTTGTCAGAACATTAAAATCTGTTATTTTTTCAACCAGAAACTTTAATTTGAGACATGTAAGAATAAATAATCTTGTCTGAATATGAAAAAAACACAAGAATGTTGATTAGAGCACATATATATGTGCATGATTATGATGAATGAGAGTAGGTCACTTGCAATTATGGATTTTAACTATAATAGAACATCATTCTTTCTATCTAAAAACTATTTTATTCTTTAATGTGATAATGCAATCTATCAACCAAGATTTGCAAGTTTTCTCCATGATACATTGTTTTTTAAGATGAATACAACGAAGATGATGCTTAATTTATGAAAACTTCTCCAAATGTTTTTTTTTATTGAATTTTGAAAGAAGAAATGCATAAATTTGCTGAAATAATTCATAAAACCTGAAGATACAATAATAATTATCATGAAAATGCATAATTTATTGCAATACAGACTATAAGATGTTGATCCAAGAACAAAATACATATGAATTTGTAAAAGAAATGTTTCTATAGTTAACATTCTAAAGATCATCACGTTCTATTGTATATCATTGAAACATCAATAGATAGAATTTACAAAGAAAATAATTTTTTTGCATTTTCTGTCGAATGTTTAGCAATTTCATCAGTTGAAACAGAATAACATTCAGCTAATTTCTTTACAACATAAGGTAAATAACTTGGTTCATTATTTTGTGGCCAAGGTTTTGGAATATTCCGTGGTAATAAAAATGGTGCATCAGTTTCAATTAAAAGACGATCTAGTGGTATATATGGAATTAATTTTACTAAATCTTTACCACGTCTTTCATCACATATCCAACCAGTAATACCAATATAGAGATTAAGTGATAAATATCGTTGAAGAACATCAATAGATCCATTAGTAAAACAATGAATAACACCACGAAAATTTTCATGTTGAGAATATTTTTCTAATATAGATATCAAATCTGTAGAAGCTGATCGTTCATGCATAAATAATGGAAGATTATAATTACAAGCAAGTTGTAATTGTGTATCGAATACATGTCGTTGATCATCAGGTAGAGAAAAATTCCGATCAAAATCAAGACCACATTCACCTAGAGCAACAATAGTTTTATTTGTTTTATTCATTTCTAATAAATTTATAAGTTGTTCTCGATAATTATATGTTATATGACGTGTAGCTTCATGTGGATGAATACCAATAGTTGAATAAAGTTTAACTAATTGTTGTTCTTGATTATATTTTGTAGCAATACGAATTGCTTCACGACTAGCTGATAAACTTGTACCAGTAATAATAATATCTAAAACTTGAGCTTTACTAGCTCGATCTAATACTTGATGAAGATTCTGTTTAAATGATCTATGTGTAAGATTTACTCCAATATCAATAAGACTATATGTAGTAGAAGTATTTGTAGCCATCATACGACGAAAAAGTTTCAAAATGACCATCAATATGTAAGAATAAAAAGAAAAGTTAGAAGAAAAATTAAAATTACATTATGTTTGTGCAATACTGTCATACATGACGTCAATTTTAACCATTGTTGTTGTGTTTTTCTTTTTATATCGTTATAATCGATATTACAGAATAATCATAAAATAAGAACAACATTTATATACATAAAAACTAATCTAATATAAAGATATTTCATGATACGGATATCACTCAACAAAAAGAAAAAAAAAACTCCATAGCTAGATTTTGAAAAAGAAAAACAAACTCGATACATCTAAGAAAAAGAATGTCGAAAAGAAATAACAAACGATAATGATATACAACAAATATCGTATATAAATATTGAGCGAAAATCGCTGAAGAAAAAAAAAAGAAAAAGAAAATAATCCCTGAGATAATAATAATAATAAGAATAATAAGATAGATAAGTTATGTTAATATTCCACCACGTGATTTAATGCTATTTGCTATTTTAAGAATTTTTCCAAGACGATCTTTTGGATTAAGTTTTTTTGGTGTAGAAGATGGTAAACGTTTCTTATTTGTTGTTACTCCACTTGGATTATTAGCTGATGATGACGATGATGCAGATTTTGAATTAGATGTTGGAAGTAATTTCTTTCGATTGAGATTAGATGATGTTGGATCTAAATATTTAAAAAAACAACAACTAAGTACTGATGTAAAAGTCCTGACATGCATGTCAGGCTTTGTAGTTCGACAGATTGAAATATTAGCTTTTCAAAAACCTGGCTTTGAGGCAATTAAACTTCGTCACAACGTCGAGGTGCGCTTTCATTCTATAGATGAACAGTTTTCTCATCTCTCTAAATTTTCAATGTGATTTACGCCTTGTGCTTATAATAAAATTTAGTTTTAAGTAACTAATTACATACTGCTTTTCATGCACTTTTAGAATATTGAACTCAAAGTGATCTTTCAAAAGGTCATTTTGAGCCAATTTTTCCTAAATATAGATTGGTCCATATCTACAAATGGTAATATTTGTTTGAATTCAAACTTTTTTCAAGATAGAACCTCAGTTAATTAGTAAATTTAAAAAATGTATTTTTGATCTACAAATTTGCTTCTATTTGATGAAAAAAAAATTGAGTTTTAGCATTTTTTTATTTATTCACAGTTAAGTTTCAACATCTTATGCTAAAACTTTTGCATCAGTCATTTGATATGAAAATAAATAAAATAATATCTTACCATCACTCTTGATCTTTTTTGTTATTTTCTATAATAAATTTATTTTATTTAATAATAGAATAAAAAGTCTTGTTTTTTTTCTTACATTTATTTTTTCTGTTTCTGTTAATGATTTTGATTTTAATTTTAATTTTTCTATTAAAAAAAAAGAATAAAGTTTAATATACCAATTAATTAAAAATATTATAAATTTACTTGATGAAATTTTTTTCTCTGAAGAACTATGTTCACGTTTTATTTTACTCTCTTTACTTGGATGATCTAAATAAAATATATTAGTATTATTTAAGAAAGAATTCTCAAGGTATAATATGCTCAAATATGAAAATTTGAATAATGATGTGTCTGCTTAATAATCATTTTTGAGAAATCTCTAAAATTAAATTTTTATACAGAAGAAATCTTTGTTGACTGGTACGGTGAGATTTAAGGTCCAAAAAAATTTAAAAGAAGACAAAAATGACCATATTTATAATGATATCAAGCAAAACTAATGAAATACAAGTTTTCTGAATCAGTTGTTATTATTAATTTTGTATAAGATATTGTTTTTGATGGTTAAATAAGTTTTAAATCATTAAATTTTAACATATTTATCAAATATCCTAGTCCTTAATTATTCTATTCATGGCTTTTTAAATATCATGATTTCTGCAGTTTTATACGTATATTTTTAGATAAAATATTATTTGAGAAGATCGATCACACAAATGAGTAAATTATCAGTGAAAGAAAAAGAAGGAAAACATGAATATTTTCATAAAAATTTGTTTTTAAAGATTTTTTGACAAAGACAATTGAAATCAAATTTAAACTTACAATAATCATTATCCATTGTCGAATTTTTAACAAATGAAGCAAGACCACCATCAGCTATGTCTTTTAATGTTTCATTATTATCATGACTTTCATTATTATCTGTGTTTAATAAATCAATATTTGATGAAGCATTTGTGTCACTTGATGAAGTATTATCATCATTATCCGATTCATCATGATTTGATCTATAGATAATATTTTAATTTTCAATGAAAATTAGATAAATAAAAATATAAAATATTTTAAAAAACTATTCAATATAAATTAATAATACTACTCATGCTTATACTTCATCATTGCCGATATGAAGAACTGTGTAGGTTGTTCGAATTTCAAATTCTTTCAAAGATTTATTGATATAATTTTATTTGAACTGTAGACATTTGACTATAACTATTGATAGAATATAACACAATTTTTAAATATGCCAAGAAATAGATGTATATATATATACTCTTGAGGGAAAAATATTCGTTTATAGATCAATATATGATGATAGATATATTTGTAAAATTAACTGATAATTATTAATTAACTTAAATCAACTTACTGAATATTTGATGGTTCAATAAAACGTTGTCGTTTGGCTTCAAGATCTAAATAAAATAATGAATAAAATAAATATTTTTCTTTAGAATTTTTACCAAGTGTATAAGTCATTTTAGGTGATTCTTCATGTTTTATTGGAATATCATTTAAATTTGAACTAAAAAATATATTCGTTTTTATTTTTATATAAAATATTTCATTGATCATTCTTTTTATTACCTTTTCTGTTGTTTAGCAGATGGTATTGTTCGAGCAGCTTTTTTCTTACTAATTATTGGTGATAATTGTCTATGATTACTTGGTTTTCTACAACCACTTAATGATGTTTTTATTGTTAATTTCATTCCACTACCGCTTGATAAATCTTTATTTTTATTATTATCAGATTCTGTTGATAAACGACGACATTTAACTTTAATCTTTTCAATAAATAAATAATGAAATATAAATATAATAAAAATAAACAAACTTTTGTATCATTAGGTTGAACAAGTTCTTGTTTAGTTTCTAATGGAAGTACAACTTTAACTGGACTTGCAATAATACTATTTGATGGTGGTTTAGATAAATATGATGATCCACATCGTATCTAAGATAATAATATATTATTTATTTATATTTAAGATATATTTTATAATAATTTACTTTTGCTTGTTCAAGTTCACGTGCAAGATCGCGTAAAAGTTTTTCACAATTAATTCCTTTTGGTACTATTAAACGATTTCGAATTTGATACTACAAAAAACAAATATTGTATTTATCTGTTGATAAATAAAAGTAGAAAGATCGGAAACACAAGCATTGTTTGTTTTATTTTTAAATTTCTTATGAATAAAAGAAGAGTAAAATTAAGCAAGATAAGAATAATAATGTCATTATTATATTAATAAATAATTGATTTCGAATAATAAAAAAAAGAAATATGTAATGATTAATAATTATTAATGTTATTATTACCAGCGTAAATGTTCTATCTAATGCTGAGGATAGAACATGATCACTATCATTGATTTTCCACTAGAATTTTTTGTTTTAGAGATTACTTTGAAAATATTTTTATTTTTCTTTTTATTCATTTGTTATTTTAGTTAAAGCAATTATAAGAAATATATTTATTAAAAAATAAAATTTTTTCCTTACCCTTTTATCAGCTGTTAACCATTTATTCATGTAATGAATAATTGATTCACCAGCTTGTTGAGTTATTGGATTCATTGTTAATGAATTCGATTCATTACATTCTATTATTAATTATATATTTATTATTATTATTAAAATAATGAATAATTATAATAAATTTACCTTTAAGTTCTTCATAAAATGTTTTAGCAGCATACCAATGAAATGTTTCAAGAAGTGGAAATTGAAATTTATGTGGAACTTGTGCAACACGTTCAAGTTCATAAATACTATAATAAAGAAATATCTTTAATAGTAAATTATAGATTTTTTCAGACGATAAGAAAAGCTTTTAATCCTATTGAGAAAAATTTGATCAATCTAAAGTTTCATAAACTAATAAATGTTTTAACAATATAGACAGAAATTCGTATATGCTTGTCTGTCTTTAACATAACATGGTTGTGATGGCTATTTGTGCTACAGTTACAGACAGGCATAGTGAGATATGTGAAATTAGGGTTTTAGACCCTATCTGTTTGGTTTACAGAACAAGAAAAAATTAATATTCAATTAAATTTCTAACCTATGATAGAAAAGTAATTTCCGACGTCTACAGTCATTGTTCTCTGTTTAGGAACATTTTGAAAGCACCTGTTTGCAACCTTTTTTCAGCTTGAAAATCATGTGATTCTTGATGATTATTATTAAACTATATAGACTGAGCTTTCACAAAAAATACAACAAAATGTATCATTAATATCAATATTGCTACAAAAGTTTTTAAGTCTATTACTGACTTATAGATCGAAAGGATTTGATAAAGTCAATATATTTTGCAGTGTTACATTCAAAATATGTCAGATCATAGAAATTTAATAGAAAAAGATAATTTAATAAATATCAATTTATTACAATAAAGCAATCAGTTAGTGAGTACTATCAAATTATTCAATCTTTCTTAGAAAAAGTAGCGAATTCATAAGAATACTCGAAGCAAATTTAATATCCAAAACATTTATTGAAAGAAACGCTCTTTAGTCTATAAAAACTATCCTTGAGAATGTTTTTATCATCCTCTTCTAATAATAAAAAAATTATTAGAAATTTAAAAATAATGTTACTTATTGAGCAAATTGCAAGAGGTTTCTGAAAAATATAGTTTGCCATGTACGTTAATACAAATTTATCTCTATATTTTTTTTTATAGATAGAAGATAATTATTTATCATTTTTCCTACTCAAAAATTTGCATGTCAACATACCGAAGTTGCATATCAACACCCATTGATTGAAGAAAATTACCACCAAAAACAAGCGAATCTGTCACAGTATACACAGCATGTATCCATCTGCAAAAAGAAATTATTAACAATCAATTTTGATAATTTTCTATAATAAGAAAAAAACTAAACAAACCCAGATGGTATAAAAATAGTATTTTCTTCTCGTAAATGCATTTTATAACAATTTGTAACACAATCACCTAAAAATGTTTCAGATTCATTTGGTGATTTTGACCAATCAGCATATTTTTGTAAATTTTCATCAGTTGGTTCAATTAAATAAAAAATTTTTTCACCCTTAATAAAAATAAAAATTTTATTAATATAAAAAAACAATCAATGAAATATATATTGTTACTCGAACAACAGAATACCAAACACTTGAACCGCCAAAATCCACATGAAAATCTGTATAAGATGATTGTGGACTTATTAAACAATATTTCGCTACTTCTGGACGTTCAAAATTTTCAAAATGATTTGCATCTATTATATCAAATTTTTCATCATCACTTTGATCTGTATCTGTTGAAGAAACTGTTCGACGTTTTTTTTTTTGATAATGTTGATTGCGATGACCATGTTACATTTGGTTTTATTTCATCGGAATTTAATTCATTTTCATTTTTTTCTTCTTGTTTTTTATTTGGCCAAACACCAATTGTAGCCCATGATAAATCTCGAACAATTCGAGGTATTACAACATGTTCACCCAATCTTAATTGAGAAAATTAATTTTATTTAAATATTCATTGAATCTGTCTCTCGCACGAGGGAACATCCTCAAATGGCAATTTACTTTTTAATCGAGTATATACTCAAACGATAGACCTTGATGAGTTATTAAATATCTAACGCGTATTTAGTGTTTCCAGGCCACTTGAACAGAGATATACAGTTATTATTACTATTTTATCAGTAGTAAGTTCATACAGTACTGATTAAGATTTTAGAGTTTGAAGATACAAATTTGTTTGGTATATGGATATATTATTAAAAAACAATATGAATTCTTGTTCAAACATGCAAGTATCTGAATCATCTGCTATTTTTAAAATAATTGTTTTTTATAATAAGCATACACTAGTGTAGTTTTTAAACATGCCATCGAAAATAGATCGCATGATGAAAAATATAAGAATTTATTTTTTTAGTTTTCATTAACTAAAGAACCAATGAATGAACTGACATTTCCACACGTATACTAAATATGAAATGGATATATGTAAAGAATACCAGATGAGTTAATACTTGCATATTTGAACAAGAGAGCATGCTGTTTTTTTAATAATCAATTAGTATGCCAAACAAATTCTTATTGGCAATAAGAAACATTGATTTATTTTCTAATATTGAGTGTCTTATTAGTAACAGAAATTAGAGCAGAATCAGACCATATTAGTACAATAGTGCAGTACAATGAATAATAATAATTGTATATCTCTGTTTAGATGACCTGGAAAACTAGCCCTTGTCGGATGTTTAATAACTCATTAAGGTCTATCGTTTGAGTATATATTCGATAAAAGAACGATTTGATTGTTAGGGATATTCTTTTGTTATTCTGCAATGAAATAAATTACCCTACTGCAACCGGTTAAAAGTATGGCTTTCGAGTGCTCAGCTTGTTTTCTAATTCTAGAAAAAAACAATTGATTTTCACGGTATTAAAATAAAGTGATACTACTCAAATAAAATATGAAAAGTACAGTATTTATATAATATCAATCCTGCTATAATCATTAGTGCTTAATTGTTAATGAAATTCTTTTAAATTTAATACATACTTCGTATTTGATATTTCCAAACTAAGAACATTATAAATTTTATTTCTTTCAAAACTTTCAAAATATTCAATATAATCATCTAAATTTATTTTATAAGTCACTTGTTTTTCACAATCAATTATATCAATGGAACGATCATGTCCTGAATAAATCAATAGATATATATTACAAAAGAAAATTAAATATTATTCTTTCATACCAACAAGATCATTTATTTCTGCTAATGTAATTGTTCGACTTGGTAATGTAAGCTCAAGGCCATCTCGATTTGTAACTAAGATTGGTTTTGTGAAACCATTTTTAGCTAAATGTTCAGCAGTTACTTGATTTCCTTTTAATCGAATTATAACAGGTTCACAACTAAAATATTAATATAAGAAAAATAATGAATGAGAATCTCAATATTTTTCGAAAATATTCACTATACCAAAGACCTTATTGTTTTTTTTTCAAATTATGAAAAGAAAAAACTTACAAAGATTTGTATTATTAAGGTATGAAAATGTTAATGAACTTACTAAAACCTTTCACAATCTGAATAGTATCATTAGTCTTGTCACTATCAAATGATGGTGCTAAACGATCTGTGAAAGTGACACTATCAACCCGTCAATGTCAAGCGATCATTTAAAAAATAAAAGAAATTACTGAAACTTTCATTTTTTTAGCGGATTCTTTAGATTTTTATTTTAGAAAATTTTTTTATATACCTTGGAAATATTTTTCGTTTTAATTTATTAATAAAATCTTTTGTACCACTTTGTGTTGGCTAAAGAAAAAAAAAAATTATTAAGAAAAATCTTGGTACTTTTTTTTCAAATATGCTTAATTTACTTTATTATCAGCATTTCCATCACTGTAATCTCTTCGATGTTGATTTCTTCGTTGTTTAACTTTAAAAAAGAAAAGAAATCCTTGAAAAATTTTGTTTTTTAGAAATTTTTTATTTTTCTTACAAATTGAAGGTCCATGTTGATTTGTACATTCAGTACAAAAATATTTTTCAATATCATCTTTTTTATAAAAGAAAAAAAATTCACAAATAAATATTTAAAATTATTTTTATTTTTACCAGCAATTCTATCAGGTAATTCAATACATTTTCCATGAAACCATCCATTACAACCATCACATTCAATCATAAAATCATTAGTATCTTGATCATTTAATTCATCTTCACGTTTTTGACATATACAATAACGTTGTTCATCATTTATATTCGATGGTGATGATGATACTTTAGTTTTTAATTTTTCATTTGGTGAATGTCTTCGAGACATTTTTATTTAAAGAAAAAAAATTAATAATTAAATTGAGATAATAATTAAATAAAAACTTTTAATTATATTTATTCATTGGTTTTTCGATTTTAAAATGTAAATACTTTTTTTTTGTGTTTATATAAAAATTTGATTGAAACAACAACGAATAAAAATATATGTATTATAAAGGACAAGCAATGAATACAAAATCTAATAAAAACAAATAAATATTTATAGATGTCATTAATATACGGATATATATTCAAAAAGAAATAAGATTTTTATTAGTGTTGAATTGAATATATTTCTTCTTTTCAATCTGACTTTACACAAATATTTTTATGATTTCAAAAAATTCAACTAAATATTGTTTTTAGTCAGCAATTGTTGTTTTTCCAGCTTTTTCCATTGCACGCTTATAAGCTGGTCGTTCACGCAGTGTTTTTATATATTGAGATAAATTTGGTGTGTCTTCTGGATTAGCATCTGATCGTGTTATAAGTTTTTCTATTGCAAAACTTGCCTATATATAATAATAAGTAAGACAATGTATTTATATTTTCAAAATAAAATAAAATTACTTGAATATCAGCACCAGAAAATTCATCCCCAGCTAACCATTTTCTTTTTCCTAATTCACTTTCAAGAAAATCTAAATGAATTCTTATATTTGGTCCTAAATATAATCCATCAATTTTATTACAAATTCCATTCACAATTGGTTTAATTATCCATGGTGAATGTTTTTGTATATTAAGAAATATAAGTTTCATAACAAGAATTGGCATTAAACTACCTTCAATATAATGTAAAAACTACAAAATAAGATTTATTAATAGAAATTGAAGAAAAAAAAATTTGACATACATAATTATAATGAAATAAATCATCTGTATTTATTGGTTTTAGTTTTTTATCTTTACCATATTTATCAATAAGATAATCAATAATAAAACCTGATTCTGCAACAATTTTATCACCATCTTTAATTACGGGACTTTTTCCTAGGGGATGAATTTTTTTTAATTCATTTGGTGCAAGTTTATCTGGTCCACGTTCAAATTTTTCAATCACATAAGGTAATTCCAATTCTTCAAGTAAAAATAATATTCGATCAGCACGACTCTCATTCAACCAATAAACTATTATTGATGGAACAGTTGAAGCCGTAGTAATATTCTGAATATCAGTCATCTTTTTTTTTTTTATCGTTTAAAATACAAATATAAGAATAATGTATTACGTCTAGTATGTGTGCCCGATAGAACGATAAAAATGCATGTTCTTTATATTTTATATTTCTTTTTTCTTTTACTTGACTTTCTTTCTGTTCTGTTACCTGTCACAAGCTCTTATTACATAATTTACAACCCCACAACCCTAGTTAAATATCAAATAGAATAGTCATCATACCCTCATGAATTAAACTGTAGTTTCGTATCTTTTTAATTGTAAAATTCAGGTAGGTTATTTTTTTAGTTGATGAAAAAAAGTTAAAATTCAATATACAAATTTATTTGTTATCTTCTATTTTTATATCAAAATATTGATATACTATAAAAATTTACAAAGTAAATATTTTGTAGATATCTAAATCCTAGATAAGCATGCAACATATAGATCTTGAGTGTATTCATATTTGCAAATGAAAAATGATTTACAACTATACGCTAGTAATATGTATTATAATTAATATTTTAATTAAAGCAAGTATGTTGAACTGTTAAAAGATTTATTAATCATTTCTATGTCATGTAAAATAGAATTTTATGTATTAGCAATTGAAACTCATGGAAGATTATTGTAGATGTTTGAGAATTATTGATGATCATGAATTTAATTGATAAGTTTATCCATAATATTTCATGAAAATTATCAAGATATTAATAGTCTAAGATTCGAAAAGTAAATGTATCACATTTTCGTCTTTTCAGACTTATATAACGAAATAAAGATAAATAAATTTTCTTTTACTTTAAATTTATTTCTTAAATAAGAGTTTTATCATATTGAATCTTTTGATTTTTTTTTTCTCAATCAATATATATTTTAGTTGTCTTCGTATAGTAGGCAACATAGAGGACCAAATCAAAAAAGAATTTGATGATGGCTACGTTTTTTTTGACATTTTTTTTCTCTTTTTCTTCCTTTCTTTCTTTTTCTATTGATTCTGTCGATGCCTACACACACTCGTTTACGTGCATAGGCAAAAAAGAATGAGATATTGCACATAACAAGCCTAAATATGTGAAATCTCACCTTGAAAGATAGTTTATATATTTCAATATTTTTATAAAATCAATGTACATATTTCCATTAGTATATATTTATATTTTTTTTTAAAATATTATCTTCAATAACTAATGTTATATATATATATATCTATCTATATAATCTATTCTAGGTAAACATACTCTCTACATATATTTATTCATTTCTCTTGTTCTTCAACTATTACTCTTTTCATACACGCGTGCATACATAAACGCAAATAGAACACATCAATGTCTCCTAAAAAGAGTAAAACCACAAAAGCATCATTAAAAAAAGCTGGAACAATGGCCGCTACTGCTGCTGTAAGGAAAATATTTATTTTATTATTAGATTTTTTTCGATACAATTAGTAATTTTAGGCTGGTCAAGAATTTTTAAAACAAGCATGGGGTGAAGATAAATTAAATAGAGTTAATGCATTACTTGAAGCTCGTGATAAATCAGATACAGCTACTGATAGTGATACATCATCTGCACCAAGTACAACTGCTGCTAATGCAACAACAACAGCTTCTTCGAGTAGTTCAACTAAAACAAAAGCTAAACCGAAATTATCAAAAGCACGTACAATGAAAAGTACAGCAAAAGTATGTTGAAAAACTTTTTGTGTTTTTTTTTTTATTACATTAATTTTAAAGGAAGCAAAAGCATTAATTGGTAAACAAGTTCTTGGTGATACACGTGCAGAGACTAAACGTCGACAAGCAGCTGTTAATGCTAAGAAAGCTCTTCAAGAAGTCACTAAACCATCAGGTGGACGTAAACCAGGTCTAAAACGATTAGGTACAATGGCTAATACAGCACGTGTAAATATTTTCTTGATATTATATTTATTTATAATTTTAATTCTTATTTATATTTAAAAGGAAGGTAAAGCATATATTAAACGAACTGCTGCTAGTAAAAAGAAAGGAAAAAGTACAATCGGACGAAAACGTACAGGTGGACGAAAACAAAAATCTACGAAATAAATATTATATTATAATAACAAGAATAATAAAAAACTAATTTATTGTCTCGTGCGGTTTTTTTTTTGATATTGCTATTATTAATATCATTACCTTTAGCTTTTTTTTTTTGACGTGTCATTCTCGTATTTAAAATCATGTTTAGAATTTTATTCACAGACAAATTTTTTCATTTTCCTGTTCAACTTTTTTTTCTTTTGTCGTTTAGCAACACATTTTCGTGTTAGCTTAGCACTCTTATTCTTTTAGTGGTTTGTTTTCTTCTTGTATTGTATATCGTGATTTATGATTGGTGTGTATAGCTTATATACATATGCTCGCGTATATTATATGTGTAGCTAAAATTATTTGCTTAAACTCCATCCTATTATTTGTCATGATAAATTTTCTTTCTGTCCAAATTTTTCTGGACAAAAGATTGGGAATTATTTTTCGTTGTCATACAGTTTGTTTTATGATTCAATGAGTGTCATATTTCTTAAAAAAAAAATTTTTAAATTTAAATTTTCAATGAAAGATCAATGATATAATGTACCTTTTATGATTATCAACAATATATACAAAATACATTTTTAATATTCTTATTTACTATTTGTCGTTGTCAAAAGAATGTTTGGAATAATATAGATTTTTTTTTCTTCTCTTTTTGACAATGTCATTTTATATTACTAAAAGATTTTAGTGTAAGAAAAACCGATGTTCTGCTCATTTAGCACATTTTCAACGACATAATTTTTCTTTTCTTTTTCCCTTTTTTTTTGTCCTTGATGGTTGTTGTGTTGAATGGAAAAGAAATTATAATTAAATAGTAGCGAAGAACTACTTGTGTATATATTTCAATTTCTAGAATAGAATATTAAAAAAAGAAAAACTAAGGAGGCTGAAGTCAGCGTAACTTCGATGAACATGGCTGCTTTCATCGCTTGTATATAATAATAAAAAGAAAGAAAGAAAGGAAAAAAAATGAGAATTGTAATAATAGCGTACCAATAAACTGATTTATATTATGAATCAACTTCAAGTATTATTACATACTGCATTGATTGATTCGGGTCATGTTGAAAAATGTGGTTTACTTATACGTGATACTAGTCAAGTAAAGACAACATCTGTTGGTTATAAAGTATATTGATATATTAAAAAAAAATTGTATGAATTTTTTTTATTTGATTTAACAGCTTGAACAATCAGATGTTGATACACTTGTAAATGCATTTAATCAACCAACACTTTTACGTAAAAAAGGTCTTTATTTTAATGAAGTTTATTATACATGTATTCGAGCTGATAATGAATCAATTTATGCTAAAGAAGTAATTAAATTTATTTTATTTTTAAATATTTAAATCTGTATTTTATAGAATAATAGAGGATTGATTCTTATTAAAACAAACATTTATGTTCTTTTTGGTACATTTAATGATAGAATGAATCCAGCAATTGCTATTGAAGCTATTGAAAAATTAGGTAAAAAAAATTTCAATTTAAATTCAAATATAAATAAATTATTTTTATATTTAGGTGATTATTTCAAAGCAAAAGAACAATAGTAATTATTATATTTTCTATATTCGAGTTCTTTTTTTTTTGTTTATTTCATATCTAAATAAATTTAAAAAAAAAAAAGCATACATATGTGGTGCTAGTTGAAAGATTAATCTAGATGATATTTCATTATTAATAAAGCAACAGAAAGGAAATTCAAGAGACAGTGCATATAATATACATAAAGATGTTCTAGTTTCTTTTATTGAGTTTTTCTTTGAAGTAAAAGCATGTAATAAAAAAGTCCAGAAATACAGATTATCTATTATGGATATCGATTGGTTCAATAATTTATCCAAAATATATTTGTAACTCAAATTTAATTGCATTTATAATACATGAAGTAACCATTGCCTGCAACAGCTAAAAAACGTATTTAATTAATGATTATGGGAAAAGAATTAAAATTATAAACGTTTCATTTGCATTGTTTCTTTCAAACTGAACAATCCATATCTATCTTTAACATATGCTCTCTTCATAATATTTCATAAAACAATGTCTATTTTTCATGAATTTTCAAAACAATTTCAAAAAAAGCATCTCATTGAATTCAATTAATGCTCTTTAATTTGGGATTCTAATATGTCAACTTTTTATAAGTAAAACAGAGCAAATTGCTCGAATACGATCGAGTAGTGTTATTTATTACCTTCCAAATAATCCAAGTCAATGTAGCTTTTATCAGCCAAAAGGATACATACACTATCACAGATTCATCTGTTCTATTTAGTACATTTTTTTCTTATATTTATTGTAGTCATGATATAAAAAATGAAAATCTTATTAAACTAAAGCTTTAGGATATTTTTGCTACGCAAATAAATCATTCTAAATTGTCTACTAACATCAAGTATTGACTAATGTACTGCAAAGGATTCCGAATAAAAATCGACTAAAATATTTTTATTTAAAAAATTTTTACTTTTTGATGATAGACAAAAAAAGTAGAGATATTATAACATTTGCAGTATGAAATTCATTATTTGAATTGAATGAATATTCATGGTATTTAATAAAAAAAAATCATTTGAAATATGTATGACTTCTCATAATCGTTACTTAAAACATATGAAAATAGATTTTTTTATTAATAAAAATGAGGCAAAATTCATAAAACATTCTACTAAAGAAAAAAAATGAATTGATTGACAATGGAGTAATTATTCTTATTAGTTTTATGATAAAAATATTTTATATTTCACAACTGACATACAAAACTTGCAATCATTTTTAGTTCTTTTCATTATTTTAATTGGCAAAAAAATTTTTGAATTAATCTCATATTCATAGTTTTTTACGTTGATATTATTAAATTTCAATTTGTAAAATCATAAACATATTTAATTTATTCTAAGATTAAATTAATGCAAAAGATTATATTTCATTCTAAATATTAATCATCATACATATCTTTGTTTCATAATGTCTCTTATATGAAATAATATTTGAATAATGTATATTTACTATATACTAATTATATTTCAATATGATAAATTATTGAAATTTTAATTTTATTATTTAATCAGATATCTTATTATTTTTTTTATTAATATCATTTCAAAATTATAAGATTATATAAACTCGTATATTTTGAATAAGATTACATAATATTTGTGAGCTATAATTTCTATTTGTTTGAACTATAAAATGCTCATTTACATTCTTTTTTCTTTTTTTTCTCTTCATTGACCATGTGAATTTATCTTCGTTCTATTTTCTTCGATTACTAATCTTGAATTTATATCTCATTTATGAATATTTATTTTGTTAGCTATCTACCAGCGAAAAGTTATTATTATAAATGGATATATTTAATTTTACTAATGATCCATTTGAATTTATTGAAAGTGAAGGTCATTTTCTTTCTTCAGAAAATAATAATAATAATAATAATAATTGTAATTTGGATGATGAATTAAATGATATTTTATTAACTAAATTATCTAATTCTCAACAACCACAATCATCAGTATTACGTCCAATTGATTTACCATCACATAGAAAACATTATGGTCTTCTTACTTTTAATAGATATCGTATTCCAATAATTTTTCGGTTTGTAATTATTATAATTAATATTTATTTTCATATATTTTCTTTTTATAGTCTATCAAATAATCATTATGTTCCATATATTAAATTTTCATATGCATTAAATGTACTTGATCAACATCAATCAAATCGTATGAGTCCAATATTAGATATGGTTAAAAATTTACCTATTCTTGAAATGACATCTATTGAAATAGTTTATTATGATAAACTTATTAATTCATTATCATCAACTATTGATATAATACCTGATAATCATTCAGAATGGACAAATAGATTATTAAGTGTTGCTTTACTTGATTGTCTTCTTGGTATTCTTGATTGTTCAACATCATTTTTTCAAACAGATAATTTTAATACAGAAAAATGGGAACAAATTCTTGATACAATGAGACAAGAAGTTAAATCAAGATGGACTATTGAAGAAAAATTAGTTTTAAATCAAGTAGAAAAGTAAATATTTGAATACTTACTTATCTGATGTTTATATCTCAGTAAATACTAAATCAATGTTATATAAAATTTACAGATAGAATGGAAATATAAATATATATATGTTAGGGTGCTATGACAATTTGTATATATTTTTTATTGATTAAGTTAATTATTATATTAAGTTTAAAAAGTACTGTGTAACGGTTATAATAATTATTGAAGAGGTTTTTAAGATTCAATGACACTGTCTGAACTTGAATTATGCAAATAATATTTTTTGTATACAAGAAAAGAAGATATTTTGCTAAAGTTATTTATGATCTTAAAAATTTGATTCTGAAACAGAGAGTTATATTTTGTCTTCATTTCAATTTATGGTTTATTTCTGTTTTTATGACATGTACAAGTGCCTAAAAAAACTTCTCAATGTGATCCCATTCGGAGTAGAAATGTGCAACTCATGTATTCTGTTCATTGTAAAACTAGATGATTCAACAAAAGAGCTACAAATATTGTGTGTTGTGTTTTTGTATAATGAGATAGTAGTGTATGAATATAATTACTGTTAATGACATGTGAACTATTTATCTTTAGGTGTTTCTTAAATCCTTTGCCGGTTGCTGGGGAGATATCCTCGTTGACTTTTAACCCTTTCGTTACCATAGTATTAAAGAAAAGCTACATCTGTTTTTAATTATTTTTTATAATATAGTTTATAAGAATTAGTGTACAATCACTTGAAAACAATTCAAAAAGAGTATTCTAGAAAAATTTCCGAGAATCCATATCACAATCATTGACTTCATATCTTTCATTTTCATCTTGTTTAATCGAGAAAAAGCAAATGTACAATGAAATATAGATCGACTCGATAACAGAATTGTGATGTGCTGATAACTAGCTCTCGGAACATCTCCTATCACTTTTAAGTTATATGTTCAAAGTTTCTCTGTCATTATTTTCTTTCTGTTCGTGACTGCAAGCCAACACATACATGTGCATATATTTTTTTTTTCGTTTTCTTCATATAGTTGATCTAATTGATTTTCTATTCTCTTATCCAACACCAACTAAACACGAATCTCGATATTTGCCCTTTATTGAAACGTAATTCTAATACATGACAAGAAGGATATGGATTCTGATTGAAAATGTAATGCAAATGACTCGACTTTTGATGATGAAAATGAAAGTGATCTTAAAATAGGTGAAGAAGAATTTAAGTGAAATTGAAGTGATTATAATCTACTGAGTTTCAGCGCACAAAAAAATTTATGTAATGAAGGAGTTAATAAATGTTCCTCGTGTTTAATTTAATAAGGAAATCAGTTTCTTAATACTTGCTAAAATCTGTAATGGATGGTAGGCGGAGAGCTACAAAATGTGATGGAAACAAGTTCTGACATAATCCAAAAGGGAGATATTCCGATAGATTGTGCAAAAATTTTAAAATTTTATTTCGAAATGCTGCTAGATTGAAATCTCAACAGTTCTTATTTTGTACATTTAAAATCAGATTAATTGAATTCAAATAGTGAAATGCATTATTAGAGTTGAAGAATACTAATAGTTTTTTTCTTTATGTGTTAAAAAATCAATACGGATCTGTATAATCTATATCGTTATATAAAATCTTTATATATTCAATTTATTCGATTGAAAATTTTAAGATTGAATAAATTTTATCTTATAGACAAAATCGACAATCAAATATTGATTCAAATTCATTATGTATATCATCAACAAATATAGCTCAAAGGCGACTATTCTTCGAAAATCGAGTATGATATATTTTTTCATTTGAATTTTTTAAATTAAAAAAAGTAATATTTATATTTTATTGTGTATTTTAAATAGCTCGATTTATCAATTGTTGAAGAATCTGGTGGTTTTGTTCAAATTGATTCATTTATTTTTCCATATATTAAATATTTAAATGAAAATAAAATTTATATAAATTTAAATGATATTCATAGTCGTTATCATCAACATTTATTATTACCATCATCATATATTCGTAGATTTTCATCGGATTCACTTATAGCACATTCTTATAATATTATAAGTGAACAAGCACGAGAAAATTTCTTTTGGAATTCAATTCATGGTAGTGTTTATATGTCAAAAATTTTACCAAATCCAAAAAATCAAGATTTTGATTTAAAATTTCTTTCATTAGATATATTTCTTAAAGCAAAAGGAATGTGTTTTGTACAATTATTTGAAAAATCTTCACTTGAATATTTAATATCAAATTATAAAAATCAATTTGGTAGACAATTTATAATAGGTGATTGTACACGTTATGGTGGTTTAATTAATAATGAAATACCATATCTTCGTATTGGTAAACAAGAAAATCTTTATCGAACATGGTTACCAACAATAACAAAATCATCTCGTTTAATGACACATGATGAACGTTTATTTCTTAATTGTATGCTTTTATATCATGGTCATTGGAATATGGTTTTAATTAAAAATCAACGTTGGTATTTAGAAGAACTTGATATTGATGTACAATGTTGTATTATGAATTTATTTGATCAAGAATATTATGAAAGACAACAAAGAAAATTATTTGTTCATTGTTAAATATATTTGTTAATTGTTTTTGAAATAAAAAAAAAAATTAATAGATTTGATTATTTTATTTATTTCAAATATTA
>JAJEKB010000654.1:0-13012 GCA_022393335.1 Macrotrachela quadricornifera | reverse complement strand
ACATATATATTTTTATTAGTAATATTCGTTCGAATAACACAAAAATCTTGTTGATTATCAACTGATGGTACACTATGACTTGAAGAATATCTAGAAAAATAATTTATTATATATATATATATATATATAGAAAAATTTTATTACCGATCTTGAACCATTTGAGTTCCTGGAAAAAACATTGCAACATCCATATTATTCTAATAAATATAACAATATAAATTTTTTTTTAAAAAAAAAATTTTCTCAAAAAAATACAAACCATAGTTGGAGCTGTATTAGACCATCCAAGTGCAATATAAGTAGATGCAAGATTAATACTATCCATTGCTTGTCCTAATATTTAAAAGATAATTTATTAAATAAAAATATATTAAATTTACCTTGAATAATAAATTGAATAGTATTCGAAGCTATATTATATCGCCATGAAACAGTAAATGAACCAATAGTTGTATTTTGTATAGGCCATATTCCACCGGAACATTGACCTTCTATTGCTATAAAATAAAAATAAAAATATTATTTTAATCATCAATATTTTTTCTTTTACAATTAACATACGTTTAAAAAATTCATTAATTAATAATAAATAAAAAAGGTATTTCATCTAAAAATGAATGATCTATTCAAAAAAAATATTCTATAATGAACATCTTATTTTCTTTATATTTCAATGTGAATGAACAATGATGACTTTCATTGTTTTATTCTACTCACTTATGAGACACTATTTAACATATGTACATATTAAAAATAAAGAGAAAGTAATACCAAGATAATAAGTATTATACATATGCATATGTATGAGTTTAACAAATTTACAGACATTATACTTGCTTTCATCGATAATTTTGCATTTATTTTCTTGTTTTTTTTTTCATATGCATTATTTTTCTCCAATTTTCTTTCTTATCCCTTTTAATGAAAGGCACAAAAATAATAATGACAGATGAATAGTCTCATCAAATTCATATTTAAGAAAATAGTAGGCGAGATTTCATCATAATTCAAGGATTATTTCTTTTTCTTTTTTATTAAGTACCAATCATTATAAATGATGAATATACTAATTGTTTAACTTTTGTATATTTAATAAAAATTTTTTCAAAGATAAATTTATGATATAATTAAAAATCTCGATCTATCAATTTCATATAAATGCAATATATTAAGTAAAATTTAATACATTTCATCAGTTATTGAAAGGCTTCATGAAACCAATCAACTTTACATTTTATAAAACTCTCTTATAAGATATATAGATCAATAAAAAGTTAATATATTTTTTTTTTAAATAGAAAAGTTCATGAAGGATCTCAGTCAAAATTTTTCAATTGTAATAATAATAATTTCTTGTAAATTTGTTTTAAAAATCATCTGATATATATAAAACGTAGAATTTTGTATTTTAAGAAATTTGATGTATAACAGTAACATTGTTATTTATTAACTATTAAAGTTTGTATATCTTATTATATTATCTCAAAATATACATATAAAATGTACTTAATAAAATTTACCCATAGAAACAACAATAATAAAAATATTCGACCTCGATGTTCTATTAACAGATTTAAGTATACTTTAAATTCTTCTATCAATAATCTCTAAGTATTTTTTTATGTAATACTAAAAAAAAAATGTTAACCATTTCATGGCAAATAATGAAGCAAAAAAAAGTTTTTTTTTTAAAAAAAAGAATAGATATGTATATATATATATATATAAAACACAGATCTTTTTTTTTTCATTTTTTTTATCAATTATCACAAATAGCTAATTGTTTTTCAATAAGACATCGATCAAGTAACCATGATCGATCAGGTTCAGATTCTGGTGTTATAACACACATAAATAATTGTTGAGAATATCGATGTCTCATAAATAAACATATAGGTGTAAATGGTAAAATTTTATCATTATCATTATTTGTTGATATATAATCACATAATTTATTATATAATTCAGGATAATGTTCTTCTATTTCAATTCCGCGTTCACGTAATTCAACTTGTAACTTAGCAAAAAAAACTTGTCGCATATGATAATTATTATTATTATTATTATCGCCATAATTTAATGATGTGAAATATAATGTAGGATATGTATTAGATATATTTGAATTATTATTTAATTGAGAATTTGATATATTATCAAGTAATTTATAAACAACTGTTCGACTAACACATGTATAACGTGTATCATCTATTAAATATAAATAATATAATAATTAATAAATAATTTCTTGTTTTTTTTACCTGTATCTGTTTCTACTCGTATAGTAACATGACATATAAATTCTTTACTTGGATCATAATTCATACAAAGTTCTTTTAAATGTTCATATTCAATTAAACGAAGATTTTCTATAGCTCGATTTATTTTTGTATCATTTAATGACCAATATATTGCCATTAAATGTGTATTTTCAATTTTATTTGATAATACATATGTATCAGCTTCTTTCATACTATCAAAATAAATTAATGTTGCACCACGTCCAGATGATAAATATCCACTTGATGCTAAAGTACTTAAACGTTTTAATAAATAACTATTACTTTTCATTAAACGTAATATATAACCACAACATGAATATGAATTTGATAAAATACATTGACGTTTATGTATTGGCCAATCAGTTTTTTGACATATTTTACTACAATATATTTGTTCACAATATGGACATGTTATTAATGATGTTTGTTTATTTATTGAAGGAATTAATTGTATAAGTCTTGAACAAGTTGTACAATGTTGAAGCTAGATAAAATAAAATAAAATATTGTTATTTTCTAAAAATTTTTTTATTAATACTTGTTCAGTTTGAAGATTAAAATGTACACGAGGTCGAGGAATTTTAATTGGAATTATTGATTTTTGTTGTGGAATTTCATTATTTTGTACAAAATTAATAATATAATTTGATTGATTAGATATTTTATCTATTTTTTCACCAGCTAAATTAATTGAAAGTGGTATTGAAGATGATCGTCTTTGTAATATTGGATATGCATGTTCAACATAAGATTTTTCTATACGTATATGACGATCAGGTAATGGATTATGAAGCCATTTATCAAGACGTGATACAAGTGTTTGTACTTGTTTATTAAGTGAAGGCCAATCGACTAAATTTTTTAATACATCATCTTCATCAGATAATTCTGATTTATCTGAATCACTTTCAATAATAAATCTAGATGATGATGATGATGATGCTGTTGTTGTTGTAGTTAATAAACGTTCAGAAGCAGATGTATAATAAGCACTATCATCTTTATTTAATGTTGCACTACTATTACTAGGTAATGTTGTACTAGTTGTTGTAAAACTTGCATAACCTTCATCAGTATCACCATTATGATGATGATAACGACGATGTAATTTTTGTTTATTAATATTTGGTGAATTATTTGTTGAACTTCCACTCCCACTCCCACTACTACTTGTTGATGATGTATATGTACGTAATTTTCGTACTTTGGATTGTTTAACCAAAGGATACGATGAATAATCATCATCAGTAGTAATCATTAAAAAAAAAATTCTATCTAAAATCAAAAAAATAAAATGTGTAAAAACTTGTATAAATGAAGAAAAGTTAAATTCAATTTATTCATTCATTCTTTCGTGTGACTATAAAATCAAACAATGCCAATGTTTTTTTCTTACATTGACAAACTTCAGGATGAATAGAGAAATGTATAAAGATATCCTTGAACGAACTCGTGCATGTCTATTCAAACACTTATCAATTAAAAAACAAAACAAAAATACTTAATGATTATCAATGAATAGAAAAAGTAAATGTCTGAGAAGAATTATATACTGACTTACTTAGACAAAAAATGCTTCTAGGAATAATACTTGCTTTGTACTTAGTTAAAAATGCAATGCCATATCGTTGAACTTATTCTTTTCACTTTCTCTCGTTTATACGGTTTTTTTTCCTTCTCTTATTCTTTACTTAAAAGAATCGCGATTTCTATTTGCATGTGTAGGTATGAGCGTATATATGTCAAAAAAAAGAAAGAAAGAAAGAAAGAAAGAATGAAATTTGAATTTGATTCAAACCGTACAATTAAATTTAAGGTATCTGTAACATGCATTTTAGAGAGTGAATGAGTATACAAAAGTTCTTTACTTCAAGCATACTATACATCTCAATGCGATAATGGGTAACGATGCAATTTAATAATCAAATGTGTTTTTATTTAAATGAAAAAGGTGACAAAAAATTTAAATCCATTTTCAGCATACATTATTATTTCACTACTTGAACAAACTGTTCAAAAAACAATAGAATATGTCTACAATTTTTAATATATGTTCAATTAACATTTATTTTTTTGCTTCGTATATTACATCACTAAGAAAGAATTCTGATAATTATACATTTTTTTTTTTTGTTATTTCTAATGAAGCTAATCATCTTGGAAAAACGTATATGGTAATCACGCGAGCAGTGACCGACGGCTCTTCTTATTATTCATTATCAGAAAAAGTGATCTGATTGCACAATAATAAGAGAGGACAGTTATCAAAGAGTTGTTATGCACATCTAATGAAATGAAACAAAAATGTCATGATGTAATAGAAAATTTTTCTTCTTGCTTATTCATCATAACAAAATAATAATAATAATAAAAAACACCATTATGTAAAAAAAAAAAACCTTGAAAATCAAACAAAAGAATTGTTTCAATTTTCTTGTCTTTTTTTTTTATTTTTTATTAAAAAAACAATAAATTGATATAAATTATACATATATTTTTTTTAATAATTTCATCAAAAGTGATTATGAAATATGTTTGTATTTTTGCAATGATTAGTTTACTTTATCTCGTTATCCAGTTATTGATACAAAAAAAAAAAGGAAAGAATGTTACTTTCATCAAAGATTATCAATAGAAAACAAAACAACATCTATAAAGATAATATGTTTGTAGTGATAATATAAACCAAGAAAAAGAAGAAAAATATCTCTGCTTGATTATAGATCGATTACTAATAAATTACATCGGACATTATAAAAGAAAGAGCAACATTACAGAATTGACTGTTCATCATAATAATAAGTATTACGTTATCAGAGCATAGCAGAAAAAAAAACAAACCAAGAATAATATCTTTTATTCTCTACTAAGCATTTTCTATAGTAAAACAGTTCGAGTTCATTTGAGAATTAATATTCTAACAAAAAAAAATATGATTGTTTATTATTCTTATATATTATTTTTATTATTAATTATACATGTAAGTAATAGAGTTATTAATGAATTATTATCTTTTTTTTTTTTAATTTTTTTTTATTAGTGGAGTAATTCTGCTAGTCTTCATTCTCCATCTAAAATAAAATTATTAGATCAACAAAATTCTTCAATAATGAATAAAAAATATTTAAAAACAAAACCTATATATCCTTCATTATATTTAATTAAACGATTAAAACGTTGGAATAAAAATAAAGATAATGATGAAATTGAAATTCCTCTTGATGAAATTAATGTATCTGTTAATAATTCAAATGAAAATTCTTTATTAAATATTAAAACAATAGAAACAAATTCATCAATTATTGAAAATTTTGATGAATTAATTAATTCAACAATAGTATCTGATTTAAATTTAACAACATTTGAAGTATATACAAATGAAAATATAACTATAACATATCCATTATTACAACAAGATCTAATTGAATTAAATCAAACTACTTCTACTATTCTGGAAGATATTTTACAAGATAATAAAACAGATATTATTAATTCTACTATTTTATTAACTACTGAATTTATGAATACGAATTCAACAGATTTTCAACCATTTACTATAAATATTACTGAATTAAAACAAATAATTTCTAATGATAAAAATGAATCTATAATTACTCAACTTGATAATCTATTCAATGAATTTCAATCATCATCATCATCATCATCATCAGTTCCATTTAATTCCAATCAAACAATAGATCAAATTAAATTTGTTCCTACTACTATTATTTTAGATTATCCGACAATATCTTTGAATACAACAGAAGATAATCAAACAGATGAATGGAATATATTAGTTAATGATTCATATACAGGTACAATAAATAATACAAATATATCTCTAAAAGATGCAATATTAATTGATTATGAATTACATTTAAATGATACTGAAATAATTCCTCAAGAATCAAATGAAACAATAATTTTATTATCAAAATCAGTAACAATACCTATATGTGATCATTCATGTCAATGTTTAAAAGAATGTCCATATGGTTTTGAAATTCTTAATGATACATGTTTATGTAATCCACCTTGTAAAGTAAATAATTCATAAAAATAAAAATAAAGTTTTTTTGTATTTATTTATTTAAATAGAATTATCAATGTTTTGGTAATGATACGTGTATTGTAACAAATAAAGGAGAACCTTTATGTCAACCAGAAAATGGCACTGAATATCGTAAAATCATAAAATAAATCAATTAATTAATATATATATTTTTTAATTATATATTTAGCTCGTCCAACACGTTGTTATCAACCACGTGATGCTGGTTATCATGATATTAATATTCGATATTATAATCGTTGGTACTATAATCCTGATCAAGATACTTGTCATTTATTTATTTATCGTGGTTTAGGTGGAAATGAAAATAATTTTCAAACACTACATGAATGTCATTTAGAATGTATAAGTAAGTTTTTCTTTTCTCTGAAAATAATTTTATATGAATTATATTATATTTTTTTTTTAGCATGTGGTTCACCATTTGATCGAGGTGAATGTTTAGGTCATATTGATATGTGGTATTATGATAATAAAAAAAGAGATTGTACACAATTTGAATATTCAGGTTGTAAAGGTAATGAAAATAAATTTTTAAAAAAAGATCAATGTATAGATACATGTATTAATCGAATACCTAATATTAAATAATATTAATTTTAATTTATATTAATGTTTTTTTTTATCCTTATGAATTTTTGTTTGTATGTGTGCGTGTGTGTGTATCTAAAGATTTGTTTTGTGTTAATAAAACAATTAAATTAATGTTAATATTATAATTAAACAGAAACACAAAAAAAAGTTTATTTCAATGATCATAATATATAGATTTTCTTATGTAGAGTAAAATCCCTATTAGTAAACACATTTTTTTTCGTAGTATCTATTGCTATTCTCAATCATCTGCTTCTGGTAGACTACGAATGAGTACATTTTATGTACGATTTGATTGATGTATATATGAAGAAAAGAATTTTACATATAAAGTGGAGTTTTATTAAATTATAGTTATATAGGATCTATATATCAATAGACAATATAAGTAATCGGATAAAACATCATAAACTATACAGAAAGATCATTGTTGATAATAGATATGATGTAACTATTGAAGTATGTGGCTATATTTTAATCAAATTAATGATCTCTCTTGATAAATGAATAGCGATATTATTTTTTTTTCTTACTATAATTATTAAATTCTACTTTAATCCTTATCTAATAAGAAATTCTTGGAATATATTGGATTATTGATAAATAATTTAAGCACAAGATTCAAATTTATCTTCAATAAGTGTTTAAAAAAGATTCATTTTTTAATATGAATATTAATTATATTTAATTTTCTAAAAGAAAAGCATTTAATTGAACACATAATGATTAAAAAAAAGAAAAAAGAAA
Organism: Macrotrachela quadricornifera; assembly: GCA_022393335.1. Lineage (NCBI taxonomy): Eukaryota > Metazoa > Rotifera > Eurotatoria > Philodinida > Philodinidae > Macrotrachela > Macrotrachela quadricornifera. Next base: position 5,320 of record JAJEKB010000654.1, on the reverse strand, counting down.
AAAAAATTCGATTAAAATTGAATTTTCATTGGTTGAGGTAAATTTGTTTTATGTTCAAGTAACATATCCGTATCCATAGCAATACCAGCACATGCTGAGAGAATATTTGTTATACATCGATGCTGTTTAAAAAGTGCATTTATAACTGGTGTACCTGGTGGTACCAAAGGAGCTTTAAGAAGATATGATAATATTGATAAAACAGATTCAAATGATTGATATTCTTGATTATCATTTGTTTTATATGTAATACGTGTCATTAATTCTGTTAAAATAACTAAATCAATAATTAATGGTGATGCTAAAAGTGAATCTTCACATGTATTATGTATAGCTATTGTATTAAGACCATTCATAAATATTGATGATATATATTCATCCATAGCTCGTTTTGAATCTACAAAAAAAAAAAATTTGTTAGATACGAATAAAAAAATCTTCGTACCTTTAACAAATGGTACATATTTAATAACGACAACATGATCGGGATGTTCATTTATTTTCTTATTATAAAGTAAATGATTAGCACCAACCATATCATCAACAACATTTGATTTACTTATTTCTTTGGAACGAAATTGTTGTGGTGCACTTAAATTTTTTCCATCATTATTTCCTAAATGATTATATGAAACAATTGATTGAACTTTTAAACCTGCTGATACAAGAAAATCAGCAAGAACTGATTTTAATTTTGTTTGTCCACTTTTAAAATCATCACCACCAATAAAAACTTGATGTTTTTCAGCAAGATCAATTATTCCTGGTACTAATGTATTTTGTGGACTGCCATTTATATAAGGACAATTTTCTAAAATAGCTGCACAAGCAAATATATTTGATGGACTTATTTCATCTTCATTATCAGCAATTGATTGAAGAATTTCTTCACTTGTTGTATTTAAACCTGGACGAACTAAAAATAAAATTTAAAAAAAAAAAAAATAAATTCGTTCTTTTTTTTTAACACAATTTTACCATCAACATAACGTTCAGTATTAGCTGTCCATAAAATAATAACTTGTTCTAAATTATGTGTTTTTTTAAATGTTCGAATATCATTTCGTATATGTTCTAAATCTTGTTGTTTTGTTCCTTTTTTTATTAAATTATTTGCACGATCTTCTTGATTAGCAGCAATAAAATCTGGATAATAAATTGATGGTAGTGGTTTTAATTTACTCATTTTTGGTTGTAATTTTTCTTGTAATGCATAATCAAATACACATGCACGTTGCATAGCTTCACATAAATTTGCTCCATTTATATCCCATCCACCAATAACAATATCATTTGGATGTAACATTGGTAAAATTGTATTAAATGGTATATGAACTTCTTTACCTTCATTATTACTTCCAAGTCGAATTGTTGTTGATTGTGTTAATGAACCATAATAATTTGGATATTGTTCACCCTCTAAAAGTAAATTAGATGTAATATTTCAATTAAATTTCTTCTTAGGAAATTTATTAGTATTTTGTATGTTATATCTTTAATTGATGAGAACTTTAATTTTTCTCAGGTGTATAGAGATATTCATTATCTGTGATTTGTAGTAAAAATATTCGATTGCAATACTTTAAAAATCTTTAGATAATCATTTAATTGAGGTTGAAAATCTAAGTTGGATTATTTTTTCGTACGATAGACGATCTGAACAAATGAAAAAAAAGACTCATATCTATAGTCAATGGAGATTCATTCTAAAGAGGTGATTCCTCCCCTCTTTCACAGGTTAAAAATTTTTTTTTGAAAGGTGTATCTAGATGTCTTCTAGTCATGCTATAAAATTTATAACTATCTCAAATCAGGAAGTTCCTGAAGAAGTATATCTCGCGAGAAATGTACGTGTTTCAAGTGAAATCTCGCTTTTTTTTATTTTTGAGTTGGTCAAATATTGCTCTAGAATAGTTCTCGATATGTGCGAGAAGGCACAATCTTCAATGGTTTAATCTAAAAAAAATTTTCTACAATTTTTCATAATTTTGTGTATTACTCGAAATTCTGTTTTAGGCGTGAAAAACAAGTTTTTCCCCTTTTCTCCGAAACGGTTCATCCGATCGGGCTGAAAATTTTTCTAGAACTACTCCAATCGATTTGGGGTGTGTGTTTATGTTCTTTTTTTGACACCTTGTTATTAATAAACTTGGCAAGTTTCGTAGAATTCTTAATATATCAGAAATTAAGGTTTTTAATGAAATCTTCAGTATTCTGCTTATCGTGAAGCATGAAATCGATATGTCTCAAAACAAAAAAAAAAATACACACACCCCAATTGGGCCCTAGTTGCTTTACAAAACGTTTCAGCTCAAAATATTGAAATCTCGAGTTTTGTGAGGGGGAAAACTTTTGGTGGTTTTTGGGCCTTGGGACCTCAAAAACCCTAGAAGGAAGCATCTGAGAATTTTGTGTATGACAACTTTTGCTCTACTCATCCAGGTCTATTTACCCTGAGACTTCACAAATTCTTATCTGGCCGTTCATGAGAAACGTGGGAAAGAAGTGGATCTCTTCAAATACCTTTACGCATCCATGTTATTTTATCTCGATTAGCAATAATAGCACCAGTAACTGTTGAACCATTATTTCCACCCCAACCAACCAACATAACACCTGTACGCTGTACTTGCCGTTTTGTACGAAAATCATATTGATATTTACGTGGAATAATTTTCACTTGTTTTGCTTGATGATCAACTTCACAATGGTTCATTTCATATAAGTATTTACTTTCAATAAATTCATTTGAATAAATTGTATTTCTACTATTAACTTGAATTGAATAATCTGATGGTACACCTTAAATAATATAAATATAAAATTAAAAAAATTAATAAAAAATTTAATAATTTACCATCATGATCAGCTGGATTAATAGCTTGATCATCTTCACTAAGTGTATTTACTTCGACAATAGCTGTTGATTTAAGATTTTGTTGTATTGTTGAAATATGACCATTGGCTGGCATTTTTTTTTTTCAAAACTAAAAATAAAAAAAAAAACCAGAATATATTTAAATCACTGATCATTCCATTTTCAAACTGTTTGATTAAATGAATAACAGAGAAAAAAGAATACTCATTTAATAAAATCGAACAAAATCGTTTCAATATATATACATAGATGAATATCAAGGTCATATTGGGTGCATTTCATACGTCATTGAATTCAATATAAAGTATAAGAAAGAAAAAAAGAAACTTTTCGTACATATTACTATTTACCTGTAACCTTATATCTTTTATTCAAAATCGTTCGATCAAGTACATTGAATATTTGCTAGAATTATTCATATCTATACAAATTTAATTCACAATCAGAATGAATCATACTCTATTGATTTTGTATATTACCTGGAGAAATAGCTATTAGCAAATACAAAAGAAAAAAATGAATATGAAAAGAATTTATTCTTTGTAAATATTCTTCACTATTTGTTGAATTAAATCAATATACTTTAAATCAATATGGCGTGATGTTAAATGTAGAGTGAATAATATTACCCTTAAAATTGTAGAGCAAATCTATTTTTATATAAGAATGTTGATAGTAAAAGAGCAATATAGAGGAAAAGTAATCCATATCAAACAAAAATATCGTATAGAATTATTCATTTCTAATTATCATAAATTTTCTCTTGTCAAATATGTATATGTAATTATTACAATTGAATCTAAATTTCTTTAATTATAATCACAATTGATACAGATTCACTAGAATATAATACTAAATATATAAATCTATTTTTCGTATTTAGAATTTACAACAAAATGAAAGTAACAAATTTCAGAAAAAAAAGGAAGAAATATATCTACGTATGCTTCGTTTCATGTTGAGCAAAATAATTTGCAAATAGACACCCTTGAATACATAAATAAATGTAAAAAAAAACAAAAAAGAAGGCTAAATTACATATGAAAAATGAAAGGTATATAAGAAAAAAAAGATAATATTCTTTTTTTAATCAAGAACAATAATATTTGGTGTTATTGTTGTTGTTGTTGTTGTTGTCGTCGGTATTTTTGCTTTTGAAGATGCTATTAAATTATTATTTTTATTAGATATTGTCGATAATGAATGATTAGATAAAGGACGAGAAGGTTTTCGAATAATTGAACGAATTGAAACAGGTTCTATTTTAAAAAGAAGATTTATAATTTATTTTTAAAAACAATGAAATAACAGGTGATAAAAAAGTTTTTGGAGAAAGTGTTTGTTCACTTTTGATCCGCTTGGAAGTATTTCCAATGTTTAGTCAAGAGTAATGAAATAATCTTTGAAAAGTCCAAAAGACTAATGGTGAGACAAAATCTTTTTCACACATTTTTGTTCATTTTTGGCCTACTTGAAAGAAACTCAAACAAATCAAAAGCTACACAGCAGAGGCACAAGTATTTTGTTAGGAGGTCCGTTCAACTAAAAATGTTTTTGATCAAAAAGTCAATTTTTTAAATAATGAGTGGCTAGGAAAAATGAGAATTGTAGGCTCGCTTTTGCTCTACAACGTGGTATATACATAAAGAATCTAATTTCTGGTTTTGAATCGAAATTGTGTGTAAATACAAAAATATGTGGAAAAGATTTTATTCCAAACTAGTTTTTCAAAGATTATTTCATTACTCTTGACTAAACATTGGAAATACTTCCAAGCGGATCAAAAGTAAGCAAACACTTTGTTCAAAACGTTTTTCTATCACCAATTATATTACTAGTATTTGACTGTAGTTGTTGTTGAGTTGTATGAGACTTTGAATTAGAGTTAATTAATTGTGATTGTTTATCTAAGAGATAAATAAAAAAAAATTATTATTTATATTTTTAAAAATTTTAAATTTACTAAAATTTGCTTTTAAATATTGATGAGTATTATCATCATTTATAGGTAATTTATTAATTTTTGTTTGTGTAAAAATTGAATCACCATTTGTCATTGATGAATGTAATGAAGAAATTATTAATTGTTCATTATGATTTGTTTCTGGAGAAGATAATATATATATATAATCATGATTTTGACGTAAACAATATTCAGATTCATATAAATTATTTTCTTTAATATATTGATCATATCGATTATTTAATTTTAATAAATCTGTTAAAGTATTTAGATTATCAATAGATAATATTGAACGAAGTACGTCATTTGGTAATGTACATATAAGAGATGATTGATTACTAAAATGAAATTTTTTGAATATATGAAAAAAGAAATTATGATAAATGAAAAAACTGATATTTGTTGACTAAATGAATTAAAAGAATTTATTGAGATTGAAACAAACGAAATGTAATTTTATAAGAAATAAATTGCTAAAT